>NW_025575215.1:0-41413 GCF_020424385.1 Procambarus clarkii | reverse complement strand
ATTAGGTTGTAGTTCTCATCAATAGGGAGAGCGTCGGTAAAAAAAAAAAATTGTTTAAATATAAATATCTTTCCTCTCTCAGTAATATGCCCGAAACGCTATGCGTACTAGTGGCTTTAGGTATTGTATGTACTAGCTCTATCTATAAATCCAATATTATGTTTGTAAATCGACTATTTATGTACTTTCCTGAATAAAATGAACTTTAATTTACTAATATCTAATCTCTGTGACTAAAACGTAAGAACGACTTTATCTATGCCTTTTTGATAACATATACAATTATAAGCTTTATTAGTAAATCTCTATTAATTAAACAATATATCAGAGAGTGTGTAAGGTTCGGTGTTCCATGTGCGAAGAGACATGGGAGATTTTACATCAGTACAGTAAATGCTTTAAGTAGCGAACGCTTACTAACGAATAACGATTAGTATAGACCAACACTATTGTTCTATGAAGTCGATTTAACTTCCAGACATATATTTTTCAATAAGTCTTAAATATTTTCTGGCTAGGTATGTTAGATATTATTAGAAATACGTATTCTACTTGTTAATATAATAAACTAAATTTGCGATCATTTAAGGAGAGAAGTGCGACGACTGGATCACTGTGTACAGAAGGTTGATATGCCAACAAACACTTTCCAGACAACAATATATCTTGGATAAGTCGCTCCACAACATTGACACCTGGACCGTTGACTTCCTGTGAGGCCACATATTTACTTATTTCATAATGGAAGTATATTATTTTATAGTAAATATATGTTTTCTCGTGTTCTGCATTAAGCACCAACATTATAGTTTATTTATTAATTTATTTATTTATTTTTTTATGAATATACAAGAATTTACATAAGGGATGTGGGGATACAATTATGGTAATTACAGTCTTGTAAAGCCACTAGCACGCGCAGCGTTTCGGGCAGGTCCTTAATCTAAGAAAATTTTAAGGAGGTAAATACTTGCAAAATTTATAGACAAAAAAATGATAACATATTACATGGAATGAAAAAAAAAAAAAAAAAAAAAAGAGATGAGAGAAAATTATAGGTACAGTATATTAAAGCACATAGGTAGCTATGAATTGATTGCAATGACAGCTTACAAAATGGTAGTTGACAACAAATTGGTAGGCACAATACAGCAGAACAATATCAGATTGATTGCAATTGCATGACAGCTTGAATGGGTTAGTTGACAAAAATTGGTTAGTCACAATACAGCATATGGCTAGCACATAAAAGACGACAGCAATGAACACAATGATAAGGTTGTTTGATATTACATAAAAATTAGGAGATTGGGTACCACTAGGTACAGAGCAAATTTTAAAGCTCAGTGTAGGAAACTAAATAGATGAAGTTAGGTACTTTTTGGTTTTTGCTTTTAAATAAGGGCAAAAGTTTTACAGTTTTTCAATTCACTAGGGAGTGAGTTCCATAGACTAGGGCCCTTAATTTGCATAGAGTGTTTACACAGATTAAGTTTGACCCTGGGGATATCAAAGAGCAAAGAGATATTTATTTCTGGTGTGGTGATAATGGGTCCTATTACATCTGTCCAGGGAGAGTTTCAGAGCATGGTTTGCATTTAAGAACAGGGTTTTGTAAATGTAGTTGACACACAGAGAATGTGTGGGGAGGAGTAGTTAATATTTAGCAAGTTTAGAGATTTAAAACAAGGGAGCTGAGTGTTGTCTGAAGAAGCAGAGTTAGTTATTATTCTGATAGCAGATTTTTGCTGTGTGATGATGGGCTTAAGGTGGTTTGCAGTGGTAGACCCCATGCACAGATACCATAATTAAGATAGGGGTAGATAGATAGTGCATCATATCGTGAGAGGAGAGCAGAGTTAGGAACATAATATCTGATTTTGGAGAGTATACCAACTGTCGTCGAGACTTTCTTAGTTATGTGTTGAATGTGGGTGCTGAAGTTGAGTCTCTTGTCTAGGAATAGGCCAAGAAACTTGCCATTTCATTTATTACCTAGGTTGCCTAGCCTCGCCATGCTCCCTTACTCCATTGTACCCCTGGCTTTGCCTGCATCTCCAAATTGCAAATTGTTACTTACAGTGTACCTGAGGGTACTTGTAAGCAATCTACCTCATTTTTCATTTTTGATCAATTTGTTTTTGTATTGCTTAGTCTTGTTTATATTTTTGTCTTGTATTTCTATATCTTGTGTTTGTATAGTCCATGTTTATATGTTTTTTTTTCGTTAATCTCATTTCTTACCTAGGTTGCCTAGCCTAGCCATACTCCCTTACTCCATTGTACCCCTGTAAGCCCCTTTTGTGTTTGCTTTGTACAGTATTGTGTACATTTTTTTCCCTATTTTATAGCTTATTTCTACCTTGTAATTTGCCTTTCTTCCCTTGTTTTTCCTGCAATCAGCTTTTTTATGCAGACAAATATAGACCCTGAACTTAACCCTCTTATCCACTATCTATGACAATTATCACTTTAATGATCTAAATTGCAGATATTTTGCAGCACATGAAGTAAACAATGTATTAACTCATAATCACAATATCTCTGTAATCAATTTGAACGTTAGATCCCTAGGTAAACACTTCGATGATGTTAGTGCTTTGATTGAAGCTATTGACAACAAATTCTTTTATTTATTACTACTTACTGAAACATGGTTGAAAGAGTATACGACTCAGCTCTTTAACATGCCTAACTACTCAGCAATTCACAACTGTCGTCAACTTCAGAGAGGTGGTGGCACTGCTCTTTACTACCACCAAGAACTAACATGCTTAAAGAAAATTAGAACCAGAGACTGCTATGGGGAGTATATCTTCGCCAGCTTCAGAGTCAAGGGTGCCGAGAGTCTGTCCTGACTGTGGGTGCAGTTTATAGAATTCCTAACACTGATGTGTCCGAATTCAACTCAAACCTTAGGAAATCTAATACTTGATAACAGACTGAACAAAAACCACCTAATTATCGCAGGGGACTTTAATATTGACCTCTGCGAGCCTGAACACCCTACTGCTGTTAGCTTCCTCAACTGTATGAATTCCTGCTTCCTCATACCCTTAATCACTAGACCTACTAGAATCACTGATAGCACTGCCACGACGCTAGATCACATCTGGACAAACATAAACGTCAATGAGATAATCCTTTCCCTTAAAACCAAGTCTGGTGCCCTTGAGGAGATACCAACTTTAATTTACAAAAAAGCCTCCAGATCTTTAGCCCCTGCTATTGCTTTGCTCTTCAACAAGTCACTTGAACTCCAAACCTTCCCAGATACTCTAAAAAAAAGCGAGAGTAACGCCTGTCCACAAATGTGGTAATCTCACAGATGTTAACGACTACAGACCTATATCTATCCTGCCAAACTTGTCAAAAAATTTTGAAAAACTAATCTATAAGCAGCTTTACTCATATCTAGCCAAACTCAATATACTTAGCCCTTGCCTTTTGGGCTTCAGACCCAAAAAAAGCACTAACGATGCACTTATTAGTATGCTTAACTCGATTCATACAGCTCTTGATAAAAATGAGTTCCCTGTTGGGTTGTTTGTGGACCTGCGTAAAGCTTTTGATACTGTCAACCACCAAAACCTTCTTCTTAAATTACATCATTATGGAGTCAGAGGACACTCCCTACAATACCTCAAATCCTACCTTACTGACAGGCTCCAATATGTTTCTGTGAATAATACAATTTCTCCCACCCTACCCATCAACATTGGTGTTCCCCAGGGCAGCATACTTGGCCCTCTCCTCTTTCTCATCTACATTAATGACCTTCCAAATGCCTCCCAACACCTCAAACCAATTCTATTTGCTGACGACACAACCTTCATTTACTCCAGTCCTGATCCCCTTGCTCTAAATGCCACAGTAAATACTGAGCTAAATAAAGTCCATCTGTGGCTAACTGCCAACAAACTCACCCTTAACATTGACAAAACCTTCTATATTCTGTTTGGCAATAAATCCTCTAATCAAATAAATCTGAAAATAAACAATACCCAAATTTGTAACAAATTAGATGGCAAATTCCTTGGCATTCTCATTGACCACAAGCTGAATTTCCAGGGACACATTCTAAACATATCAAAAAAGTTTCAAAAACTGTGGGCATTCTTTCTAAGATCAGATATTATGTACCACGCCCTGCCCTGGTGACTCTCTATTACTCCCTTATCTATCCATATCTCAACTATGGTATTTGTGCTTGGGGCTCTACTACCCAAAATCACTTACGTCCTCTAATTACTCAACACAAAGCTGCTATTAGGACAATATCCAATTCTGGCCCCAGACATCACTCGGTACCCCTACTCAAATCTCTGAATATGTTAGACATTAAGTCCCTGCACATTCTCTCATGTGTATTATACATATATAAAACGCTAAACTATAATGCCAATCCTGATCTCAAAAGCTTCATAGAAGGTTGTAACAGAACCCATGAGCACCACACCAGAAATAAATACAGTTTTGATATTCCTAGAGTACGACTTAATCAAACTAGAAATGCTCTACAAATCAAGGGGCCCAGAATGTGGAATGACCTTCCCAACCATGTTAAAGACTGTACCTCTCTCAACCAGTTTAAGTTAAAAGTGAAGCTATACCTAATAAATTCCCTGTAACCTACCTTACCCTTCTATTGTCAACCAATGTCTGTTTTTTCTTTAAAGAGCGCTGTTTGTCGACATAATTGTATTTGTGCTGCTTTTTCTCTATGTTTTCATTTCTTGTTTTCATTCTACTCATTATGCTCAATTAGTATTAAGCTTGTCATTTAAGTTTATCATGCCCGAAACGCTTTGCGTAATAGTGGCTTTAGGCATTGTATGTACTAGCTCTACCTATAAGTCAACCAATCCTTGTAAAAAAATTTTGTATGTATGTACCTTACCTAAATAAAATTGTATTGTATTGTTGTATTGTATTGTATTTGCCAGCAACATTTGGCTGCTTTAATTAATAAAAACAAAATCGCCTTTAATGGCTTCACTCATCCTGGCTGCTTTAATTAATAATTAATTAATTCTCTCCACAAACAGGACCAAAACTTGCTCCAAGCGGAATCACAGTTTCGGGCGATCGAGCGGCAACACGGAAAAGTGTATACTCTTTTCACTGTGCTGACCTTAATTTTCGATGTACACATTTCACTTTTGTACCAATGTGTTCGCAATAGAATGTTCTAGAAGAACATATGTATAAAATGTCACCAAACTGTGATTTAAACCATTACCAATAAAGAAACTTAAGTGGATCACTTGGCGTGAGCTGCAAACAGCGACGAGATGTTTCCATTCTTTTCAGGGTTGTCAACTCCACATTTGTCCTACAGCGTTAAATTTGGTATCTTTGAGATCGCAATAAAATTTCCTACACGGACGTATGCATATAAATGTAGAATCATGATCGCGGCCCACCCGCAAAAGTGTGGGAAGTGGGCGAAATGTTACCCATTACCACACCTTGGCGATCTACAATAGTCTTACCACGAAGATACAAGACAATACCGTTCTCCCAAATAGGCGATGTGGCTGTTAGAAAAAACGTAAATTTTATGGTAAACATGTTCATACTATTCCCAAGTCGATCAGCTAAGAATTGAATTTTAAGAAATATTTGTTCGTCGGACAAAAAAATATGTCTACTCGGGAAGCTTCAAGTGAGCCCCGGCGGACACGATCTTGTGTCCGCGGGGGGGAGTAAAGTGTTTAATTATAAAAACAAAATCGCCCTTCATTGCTTCACCCAGCCTGACCAAAAAAAAAAAAAAAGATATTTTAACAATTTATTTATTTAAGTAAAATGATTTTCTATGTTTAGTGTGAGTTTGTTGGTTGACATCCACAAGTGGATTTTTTTAAGCATGTTAGAGACATTAGGCAGATCATTGATGTATATACGAAATAGGAGAGGTCCTAGGATGCTGCCCTGCGGCACCCCTACGGTACAGTGGGAGAGGATGTATCATTGATGGCTACATATTGGTGTCTGTCACTATAATAGGATTGAAAACATTTTGGGGGTACAAAATCGGATACAGTTCAGGGTAAGGCCACGGATTCTATAATGGTGGATTTTAATTAAGAGGTAGTTATGGTATCAATAGCCTTTCTCAGGTCAATGAAGAGTCCAATCGGAAACTCACTTTTGTCAAGGGCTGAGCAAGGGTTGCACCACCCACAGCAAAGCTATGGGTGGTGCAAGGGCATGGGAGGTACTCTTGAATACCATGATGGTATTTCACTAATGTTCCCAACTTTGGTTTTTAGTCCAAAGTTTGGACTTAGTTTAGTTTGGTCTTAATAATGATGAAGGATGCATATCGCCTATGCACCATTAACCTAAATACAGAGTAAGTAAAAATTTTAATTTTAAGTAATTACCCACTTAAATTGGAAATTAATAACTCCAAAAATTTATATATGCACTAAAGCGTTCTGAAGAATAATGGAAACAGACCCAAGTATCAGTTGGGTTAACCCATGTATCGCGTTTTCAAAATGGTCATCCCATGTTGGAATAGACGAACGCCGAAATAATATCGTTGAAAACATCTTGATAACTTATTAAACCAAAATTATTTGTCAGAATAAGGACAGAAATGGAAGCTATATGTAAGATATCTACCAGACAAATATCTTAAGTAACACCGAAGATATTTGATCGATCGACGGAGCTACTCTCTCTCTCTCACATCAATGTTTATTTCACGTAAATTCGTTAATAAACAAAAATGTTTTATATATCTTAAGAAAGACAGAAACATAAGCTTCATTTTAAATACTTTACTATAGACATATTTATAACCCAAGTGAAACTATATATGTTTACAATTACCTAGGTATCAGTATCTAGCCAGGCAGGGATCACAGGCTGCACAATACTGATAAATTATGTAATTCACAGAGATGCTTCAGCTAAGGATGGATAACTTAGGCACTCTGCAGGGGGTGCCTAAGTTATCCATCAATGGATAACTAGGCACCCCGCAGGGAGATGTCCTCAGTCCTACCTTATTTAATATCTTAATAAACACACTCTTGTTGATCGTGTTACTGAAATTAACTGTTAAATTGGTATAAAAATGCTTAGGCTAACTCATCCTAACCCTTGCACAGAAGCCCTCCAGAATTTCTTTATTGAAGGTCAGCATTGTTCCAAATGGATAACTAAAACTGGAACTGAACTCAAAATGTATCAGCTTTATAATTTGTACCAAGAGAAACAACAACGACACTTTCCTGCACCGTGGGAGATTAACCCTTTCCAATTTTAATCCCTCCCTTTCAACCCAAGAAGCAAATTAGAGGGCAGCCCAAGCTTCGTCTTGAGGCAAAGATCAATGCCTTAAGCCATATTGATGCTCTGTCCACAGAGCATTCTCTCTCTCAAATCATATACACTGATTGTTCCCTACACCGGCCCACGGGTGCAGTTGTTCTGACAATGGGCGATGGCTAGTACTTTGAGTGGGGAGTCCGTATAAACAACTGGGCCTCTACCCTTCAGATCGAACTATTTGCCTTGCTTCTTGCACTGAAATGTGTACAAGTCTCCAAACTTGATACATTAATTGTACGTGACTCCTTATCATCCTTAATTGCTCTCAACTCTTTAACACATAACTGTAACATGCTCGTGTCCGAAGCTAGACAAAATTATTAAGGATTGTAACAGAGTCCATTTCATGTGGTCTCCATCTCATGTTGGCCTCCGAATGCATGATAGAGCTGATAAGTTAGCCAAAGAATCTGCCTTTAAAGGAGCCGTTGAGTGTAACCTTGGATTGTCAATCAGCAATCTGAGAGCAGCAGTACACCGAGAACTTCAACAAGATCTTGTAGATCTGAGGCAAAGTGAAATTGACACCAGTAATTCCATCTATCATCATACTATCATGCAAGAGGAGCCACACATCTATGTTTCATCCAATAAAGTCACACCTTACCTGATATCCTTAAAACTGCTAACTGCCAACAAACTCACCCTTAACATTGACAAAACTTTCTATATTCTGTTTGGCAATAAATCCTTTAATCAAATAAATCTCAAAATAAACAATACCCAAATTTGTAACAAATTAGAAGGCAAATTCCTTGGCATTCTCATTGTCCACAAGCTGAATTTCCAGGGACACATTCTAAATATATAAAAAAAAGTTTCAAAAACTGTGGGCATTCTTTCTAAGATCAGATATTATGTACCACGCCCTGCCCTGGTGACTCTCTATTACTCCCTTATCTATCCAAATCTCAACTATGGTATTTGTGCTTGGGGCTCTACTACCCAAAATCACTTACGTCCTCTAATTACTCAACACAAAGCTGCTATTAGGACAATATCCAACTCTGGCCCCAGACATCACTCGGTACCCCTACTCAAATCTCTGAATATGTTAGACATTAAGTCACTGCACATTCTCTCATGTGTATTATACATATTGTGACGATAATCTCTTTCAAGAGAGATTGAGCCTGCTCTTCCCTCCAAAGTACGTCACCTCAACAGATAATATAGAAGATATATCCAACAAGTATCTCCAAAACGTTTTGCCCAGAGAGAAAAACGTATCCAGCACCGGCGCACCTGCTCACCCCCGCCACCGTTAACCGGCAAACTGCTTGTCCATCGCCTGCCTGTCGCTGATTGGCTGGTGCCCAGTCGCACCTGCCCCACCACCCTCCACCACGAGTTGATGTCTGGGCTGCAGCGACCCAGAGAAGGCAGAATATCTCAGTGCTCCACACAGTTGACACGTCTCATTGGTAGACTAAGCCTTGGCTTACGTGTACTAAGGGAGGTGGCAGCTCGAAGCCAATATTCCTGCACTATTATTTACTTTGCTATTATTCACTTGTCTTAACGTAACTTTTCATTTGCCAGTGATTATTCTTATTATTTTGTTTGTTGATTTGGCTGTTACATTTTATACTCAATTTTATTCATGTCTTGCTTTTCTAACGTAATTAAAATTTCATTGTTAAATTTACTTGTGTTTTGTGTGTCTTCCCATTACCTTACCACAGACGAAAGTTCCAGCTTTTCTCTTTTTTTTTTTTATGTGACGAGGCCATGCCCCTAGCTTTTGAAACAGCCGAACACCAACGCGTTACCGTCACAATATATAAAACGTTAAACTGTAATGCCAATCATGATCTCAAAAGCTTCATAGAAGGTTGTAACAGAACCCAGGAGCACTACACCAGAATTAAATACAGTTTGGATATTCCTAGAGTACGACTTAATTAAACTAGAAATGCTCTACAAATCAAGGGGCCCAGAATGTGGAATGACCTTCCCAACCATGTTAAAGACTGTACCTCTCTCAACCAGTTTAAGATAAAAACGAAGCAGTATACCTGATAAATTCCCTGTAACCTACCTTACCCCTCTATTGTCAACCCATGTCTGTTATTTTTTTTTAATGAACACTGTTTGTCAACCTATTGTATTTGTGCTGCTTTTCAGTCATGTTCCCCCTTTTTTTTTTCTTTTTATCTTTATTTGTATTTGTTCTCAACACATTTTATTCTTTATGCTCAATTAGTATTAAGTTCTAGATATTAATGTTTTTCCTGCCCGAAACGCATTGCGTAATAGTGGCTTTAGGCATTGTATGTACTAGCTCTATCTATATATTGATCCATTATTGTAACATCACTTGTATGTATGTACCTTACCTGAATAAACATATTTATTATTATTTATTTAAAAAAGCTAGAGTAACGCCAGTCCATAAAGGAGGCAATCCGGCGGACATAAACAACTATAGACCAATATCAAATCAACCCATTCTATCAAAAATATTTGAAAAGATTATTTACAAACAGCTCTATTCCTACCTCGTAAAATTCGACATACTCAGCCCCTGCCAGTTTGGCTTTCGGTCCCAAAAGAGCACCAATGATGCAATCATTAGTCTCCTTGACGCAATCTACTCAGCCCTTGACAAAAATGAGTTTCCGATTGGACTCTTCAGTGACCTAAGAAAAGCCTTTGATACTGTTAATCACAACTACCTCTTACTTAAACTCCAGCATTATGGAATCCGAGGCCTTGCCCTTGACTACATCCGATCCTATCCTAGTGACAGACACCAATATGTAACCATCAATGGCACAACTTCTTCCACTCTACCAATTACCGTTGGAGTGCCAAAGGGCAGCATCTTAGGACCTCTTCTATTTCTTATATATATATATCAATGATCTGCCTAATGTCTCTAATATTCTTAAACCTATATTGTTTGCTGATGATACTATCCTTATCTATTCAGACCCCAACCCACATACACTAAATAATGTTGTGAATAATGAATTAAAAAAAAAGTCCACTTATGGATGTCAACTAACAAACTAACACTAAACATAGAAAAGACTTACTACATCTTATTTGGAAGCGAATCATCGAATGCAATTCAGCTACAGATAGGCAACATTAACATCAGTAATAAAAATGATGGCAAGTTTCTTGGCCTATTCCTAGACAAGAGACTCAACTTCAGCACCCACATTCAACACATAACTAAGAAAGTCTCTAAAACAGTTGGAATACTCTCCAAAATAAGATAATACGTTCCTAACTCTGCTCTCCTCTCACTATATTATGCACTAATCTATCCCTATCTTAATTATGGTATCTGTGCATGGGGGGTCTAGCACTGCAAACCACCTTAAGCCCATCATCACCCAGTAAAAATCTGCTATCAGAATAATAACAAACTCTGCTTTCAGACAATACTCAGCTCCCTTGTTTAAATCCCTTAACTTGCTAAATATTAACTCCCTCCACACATTCTCTTGTGTCAATTACATTTACAAAACCCTGTTCTTAAATGCAAACCATGCTCTGAATTTCTCCCTGGACAGATGTAATAGGACCCATTATCACCACACCAGAAATATATATCTCTTTGATATCCCCAGGGTCAACTTAATCTGTGTAAATACTCTATGCAAATTAAGGGACCTAGTCTATGGAACTCACTCCCTAGTGAATTGAAAAGCTGTCAAACTTTTGCCTCATTTAAAAACAAAAATAAAAAGTACAAAATTTCATCTTCGAACTTTCCTACACGGAGCTTTAAATTTGCTCTGTATCTAGTGTTACCCAATCTCCCAATCTTTATGTACTTAATCCAAAAAACTTTATCATTGTGTTCATTGCTGTTTTTTTATGTGCTAGCCATATGCTGCATTGTGCCTATTAATTTTTGTTAAACTACCATTCAAGCTGTCATTGCAATCAATCTGAGCTACCTATGTACTTTAATATGCCTACAATTTTCTCTCTCTTTTTTTTTTCTTGCTATGTAACTTTTATCATTTTCATAAATTTGAAGGAAATTAACTTAATATGGACCTGCCCGAAACGCTGCGCGTACTAGTGGCTTTACATCAATGTAATTACTATGCTATGTATCCTCTCTATCTCAATGTACCTGTGAGCCTCTTGTTGATCACTTGTGACACAAAGATTATTGATGTGTGTATTTCGGTGGGTTATTAGATATGTATGTGTATGTATATATGTATACGTATATATATTTATGTACATGTATGTATGAGAGTGTATACATGTATATAACATTAATAATTTTGTAACTAGCGTCAAAAATTGTTATTTGCTTAGCTAAACGAACTAGAAGGTTCAGTTCCTGAACCGATTATCTGCCTCTGTAATCCTTTACACCACCGCCCACGGGATGGGTATGAGGTGCATAATAAAGAAAGAAATTGAATTGACCTTCTTGAATATATATATATATATATATATATATATATATATATATATATATATATATATATATATATATATATATATATATATATATATATATATATGTCGTACCTAGTAGCCAGAACGCACTTCTCAGCCTACTATGCAAGGCCCGATTTGCCTAATAAGCCAAGTTTTCATGAATTAGTTGTTTTTCGACTACCTAACCTACCTAACCTAACCTAACCTAACTTTTTTGGTTACCTAACCTATAAAGATAGGTTAGGTTAGGTTAGGTAGGGTTGGTTAGGTTCGGTCATATATCTACGTTAATTTTAACTCCAATAAAAAAAATTAACCTCCATTGAGCAAGGGAGCAGAGTCCTCTCAACCCTCTCCTATGAACATGCTAGCATCCCAGTATAATCAACTCAAGCGAGCTTCCGGTCCCTCACCGGAATTCACTAACTGGACCGAGAATCAGTGGTTCAAAAAGTTGTGCCTAGTCCTCGAGTCACAAAATACTATCATCTTGAGTCTTCTCAACGAGAATCTAGCGAACCGCGCTAATCTCCAACAACAACAACAAGAAATAACCCTCCTCCGCGAGGATATTAGAAACTACAAGGCTAGCCAAGACCAACTACAGCATGATTTGAATGATCTCCATGAGGAAAACAACCTTCGGAAAACTGATGAAGCCTTAAAAAAGCAGGAGGAAGCTCTCAGCAAAATGACTGCATGTATCAGTACATTTTCAGCTCAACGTTCCGTCTCCCAGGAGGAACAAGACCAGCAAAAGCTGCTAGACTCTGTTATCGTGTCGTCCCAAGATATACCTGTGGAACATGAAGGTGAAAATTGTTTCGAAATAGCTCAGGATCTCTTAAAAAAACAAATTGCAGCTCAGTCTAAACAAAACTGACGTTATTGCTGCCTACAGAGTAGGCAAAAAGAATCCATCAGGTCTAAATCAACGGAAAATTCGCCTGAAGCTGTCTTCCCAGTTCACGAAATCCAATCTAGTCCGGACAGCTGCATCCCAACGGAAGGGATTATACATCAACGAGTGCTTGACCAGGAACAGACAGCAAATCCTCTACCGCCTGCGTCAAATCCGTCAACAAAACCCAGATGCTATTCATCAGTGCTTCGTTAGAGATGGACTGATAAAGGTGAGAAAAACCGCAGAGGGCAAAATGTTTACTATTACTAGAGAAGAAAACCTCAACACTTTCCTCTCCCAATGTGGTTTGTCTCACCTTATCACTCCCAATGAATTAACTTAATTAACCCCCTGTCAACTAGTGGGGCTAGGTATCCTAAGTCTCCTTGGTTCATTTTCTGACTTAATTTTTAACTTACTCTTACCTAGTCATTTACCGAAATTATTTAATTGAGTTATTAAGTAGTTCTTCAGGTCTTTTTAATTATACAGTCATTACTGAACTATCTATAGTTATTAATCATTAGCTTAAATTTGCCTATGTTTATTATTCAACTTTTCTTTGATTTCATTTATTACCTAGGTTGCCTAGCCTTGCCATGCTCCCTTACTCCATTGTACCCCTGGCTTTGCCTGCATCTCAAATTGCAAATTGTTACTTACAGTGTACCTGTGAGTACTCGTAAGCAATCTACCTCATTTTTGCTCAATTTGTTTTTTTTTGTATTGCTTAGTCTTGCTTATATTTTTTGTTTTGTATTTCCATATCTTGTGTTTTGTATAGTCCATGTTTACATGTTTTTTCTTTAATCTCATTAATTGCCTAGGTTGCCTAGCCTAGCCATACTCCCTTACTCCATTGTACCCCTGTAAGCCCCTTTTGTGTTTGTTTTGTACAGTATTGTGTATATATTTTTCCCTATTTTATAGCTTATTTCTACTTATTTCTGATTCTACAATCAGCTTTTTTTATGCAGTCAAGTATAGACCCAGAACTTAACCTCTTATCCACTATCTATGACAATAATCACTTTAATGATCTAAATTGCAGATATTTTGCAGCACATGATGTAAACAATGTATTAACTCATAATCACAATATCTCTGTAATCAATTTGAACGTTAGATCCCTAGGTAAACACTTCGATGATGTTAGTGCCTTGATTGAAACTATTGGCAACAAATTCTCTTTTATTATACTTACTGAAACATGGTTGAAAGAGGATACTACTCAACTCTTTAACATGCCTAACTACTCAGCAATTCACAACTGTCGTCAACTTCAGAGAGGTGGTGGCACTGCTCTTTACTACCACCATGAACTAACATGCTTAAAAGAAATTAGAACTAGAGACTGCTATGGGGAGTATATCTTCGCCAGCTTCAGAGTCAAGGGTGCCGAGTCTGTCCTGTCTGTGGGTGCAGTCTATAGAATTCCCAACACTGATGTGTCTGTATTCAACTCAAACCTTAGAAATCTAATACTTGATAACAGACTGAACAAAAACCACCTAATTATCGCAGGGGACTTTAATATTGACCTCTGCGAGCCAGAACACCCTACTGCTGTTAGCTTCCTCAACTGTATGAATTCCTGCCTCCTCATACCCTTAATCACTAGACCTACTAGAATCACTGATAGCACTGCCACGACTCTAGATCACATCTGGACCAACATAACCTCTCCGCTTACTTCAGGTATAATCACCGATAGCACTACAGACCACTACCCCACATTTCTCTTAACTAACATTAGCAAACCACCTCTAGAAACAAGGGAGTTAAGCTTTAGGCTGCACAATGAAACTGCTATAAACAATTTTATAACTGCTGCTGATAATGTCAACTGGGAGTCCGAGTTAGGTAACATAGGGGACATCAACCTAGCAGTGCAATCTTTTCTACAAACAACTCTTAGCCTTTATAACACCCACTGTCCTAGGCTTACAAAACAAGTCACAAGCAAAAGGCTTAACAATCCTTGGCTTACAAAGGGAATACTGAAATCCATTAACAAAAAACACGACCTTGAGAAGAAGTATAGGTTAGGAATTGTCTCCAAAGAATTCTCAAAGAATTACTCATTATTGCTATCTAAGATAATTAGACGAGCCAAAACTAAATACTACGAAGATAAATTTACTCAAATAAAGAGCAACATTAAACAAACTTGGAGCACAATTTCACAAATATTGGGATCAAAGAAATCTTTAAATAACAAACCGACTCTCCTGTCTAATAACGATGGTCAGCTTTCAGCCTCTGATTCTGCTATTGAGTTCAATAGGTTCTTCTCTTCCATTGGTTCATCCCTTGCAAATGATATTCCATCTTCCAGTACTGACATTAAGGACTATCTTACAGGTAACTATCCACAGTCTCTGTACCTAAAGCCTATTAACTCCACTGACGTCAATGAGATAATCCTTTCCCTTAAAACCAAGTCTGGTGCCCTTGAGGAGATACCAACTTTAATTTACAAAAAAGCCTCCAGATCTTTAGCCCCTGCTATTGCTTTGCTCTTCAACAAGTCACTTGAACTCCAAACCTTTCCAGATATTCTAAAAAAAGCGAGAGTAACGCCTGTCCACAAATGTGGTGACCCCACAGATGTTAACAACTACAGACCTATATCAATCCTGCCAAACTTGTCAAAAATTTTTGAAAAACTTATATACAAGCAGCTTTACTCATATCTAGCCAAACTCAATATACTTAGCCCTTGCCAATATGGCTTCAGACCCAAAAAAAGCACTAACGATGCACTTATTAGTATGCTTAACTCGATTCATACAGCTCTTGATAAAAAGGAGTTCCCTGTTGGGTTATTTGTGGACCTGCGTAAAGCTTTTGATACTGTCAACCACCATAACCTTCTTCTTAAATTACATCATTATGGAGTCAGAGGACACTCCCTACAATACCTCGAGTCCTACCTTACTGACAGGCTCCAATATGTTTCTGTGAATAATACAATTTCTCCCACCCTACCCATCAACATTGGTGTTCCTCAGGGCAGCATACTTGGCCCTCTCCTCTTTCTCATCTACATTAATGACCTTCCAAATGCCTCCCAACACCTCAAACCAATTCTATTTGCTGACGACACAACCTTCATTTACTCCAGTCCTGACCCTCTTGCTCTAAATGCCACAGTAAATACTGAGCTAAATAAAGTCCATCTTTGGCTAACTGCCAACAAACTCACCCTTAACATTGACAAAACCTTCTATATTCTGTTTGGCAATAAATCCTCTAGTCTTATAAATCTCAAAATAAACAATACCCAAATTTGTAACAAATTAGATGGCAAATTCCTTGGCATTCTCATTGACCACAAGCTGAATTTCCAGGGACACATTCTAAATATATCAAAAAAAGTTTCAAAAACTGTGGGCATTCTTTCTAAGATCAGATATTATGTACCACGCCCTGCCCTGGTGACTCTCTATTACTCCCTTATCTATCCTTATCTCAACTATGGTATTTGTGCTTGGGGTTCTACTACCCAAAATCACTTACGTCCTCTAATTACCCAACACAAAGCCGCTATTAGAACAATATCCAACTCTGGCCCCAGACATCACTCGGTACCCCTACTCAAATCTCTTAATATGTTAGATATTAAGTCACTGCACATTCTCTCATGTGTATTATACATATATAAAACGCTAAACTATAATGCCAATCCTGATCTTAAAAGCTTCATAGAAGGTTGTAACAGAACCCATGAGCACCACACCAGAAATAAATACAGTTTTGATATTCCTAGAGTACGTCTTAATCAAACTAGAAATGCTCTGCAAATCAAGGGGCCCAGAATGTGGAATGACCTTCCCAACCATGTTAAAGACTGTACCTCTCTCAACCAGTTTAAGATAAAAACTAAACACTACCTAATAAATTCCCTGTAATCTACCTCACTCCTCTATTGTCAACCCATGTCTGTTATTTTCTTTTTTTTTTTTTTTTTAATCAACACTGTTTGTCAACCTATTGTATTTGTGCTGCTTTTTCAGTCATGTTCCCCCTTTTTTTTTATCTTTATTTGTATTTGTTCTCAACACCTTTTATTCTTTATGCTCAATTAGTATTAAGTTCTAGATATTAATGTTTTTCTTGCCCGAAACGCATTGCGTAATAGTGGCTTTAGGCATTGTATGTACTAGCTCTATCTATATATCAATCCATTAATGTAACATCACTTGTATGTATATACCTTACCTGAATAAACATCTGAATCTGAATCTGAATCTCTAATTTTTTTCTTATGAAATGATAAAGCTACCCATTTCATTATGTATGAGGTAAATTTTTTTTATTGGAGTTAAAATTAACGTAGATATATGACCGAACCTAACCAACCCTACCTAACCTAACCTAACCTATCTATATAGGTTAGGTTAGGTTAGGTAGCCGAAAAAGTTATGTTAGGTTAGGTTAGGTAGTCGAAAAACAATTAATTCATGAAAACTTGGCTTATTAGGCAAATCGGGCCTTGCATAGTAGGCTGAGAAGTGCGTTCTGGCTACTAGGTACGACATATATATATATGTCGTACCTAGTAGCCAGAACGCACTTCTCTGCCTACTAAGCAAGGCCCGATTTGCCTAATAAGCCAAGTTTTCATGAATTAATTGTTTTTCGACTACCTAACCTACCTAACCTAACCTACCCTTACTATTTCGGCTACCTAACCTAACCTAACCTATAAAGATAGGTTAGGTTAGGTTAGGTAGGGTTGGTTAGGTTTGGTCGTATATCTACGTTAATTTTAACTCCAATAAAAAAAATTGACCTCATACGTAACGAAATGGATAGCTTTATCATTTCATAAGAAAAAAATTGGAGAAAAATATATTAATTCATGAAAAAACTTGGCTTATTAGGCAAATCGGGCCTTGCATTGTAGGCTGAAAAGTGAGTTCTGGCTACTAGGTACGACATATATATATATATATATATATATATATATATATATATATATATATATATATATATATATATATATATATATATATATATATATATATATATATATATATTAAATATGACCGAAAAAGTAAGATTAATAATTCTGACACGAATTTTCTCAATCTTTCGTACATTTCTTTTCACTGTTGGAGGTAATTCAAAAATCAATTCTCCAAAATTCATTTTTATTTCTAGTCTGACGCGACACGAGCGCGTTTCGTAAAACTTATTACATTTTCAAAGACTTTAGTTTACAAATACACAACTGAATAGAACTTAAACATCTCCGATTTTGTTTATATCTACATTTGAGTGAGGTGGATGGGGTGAGGTGGCATTAATAGGGTATTAATTTCATCAACACAAGACAGAACAAGAGGTGGCATTAATAGGGTATTATTCTGTCTTGTGTTGATGAAATTAATACCCTATTAATGCCACCTCACTCAAATGTAGATATAAACAAAATCGGAGTTGTTTAAGTTCTATTCAGTTGTGTATTTGTAAACTAAAGTCTTTGAAAATGTAATAAGTTTTACGAAACGCACTCGTGTCGCGTCAGACTAGAAATAAAAATGAATTTTGGAGAATTGATTTTTGAATTACCTCCAACAGTGAAAAGAAATGTACGAAAGATTGAGAAAATTCGTGTCAGAATTATTAATCTTACTTTTTCGGTCATATTTAATAATATATGTCTACAGGAAAGACTGCTACCAAAATATACTAATATATAGATATATATATGTTGTACCTAGTAGCCAGAACGCAGTACTCTGCCTACTATGCAAGGCCCGATTTGCCTAATAACCCAAGTTTCCCTGACATTATATATTTTTGTATTTTTTATGAAATGATAAAGCTTTCCATTTCATTATGTATGAGTTAATTTGTTTATATTTGACTTAAAACTAATGTAGATATATGACTGAACCTAACCAACCCTAACCTAAACAAACTCAACTACGTCAATAATTTATGTTCTTAATATAATACAATAATAATAGTAATAGGTCGCTCTATTCTTATGTGAATTGCCTCAAGAATTTGTAATCTTCTTGAATCTTGGGTTTTGTCTATTATGCAAGTATTCTTGTTCAACATTTCTCTTGTTAGATGACAAGAGAAATGTTGAACAAGAATACTTGCATAATAGACAAAACCCAAGATTCAAGAAGATTACAAATTCTTGAGGCAATTCACATAAGAATAGAGCGACCTACCATGAACACCCAAATCACGGAACTATTTACTCTACCCACCATGAGAGTAAGGACAAGACAAGAACATATCGATGCCAAAACAGAAGACAATGTCCAACATAACAGGCCAATTACACTGGATTAATCTTTGTGTTTAGATAGGAGATGCCTCGTATGGGCCAATAAGCCTTCTGCAGCCCCTATGTTTATCCCTTATGTATCCCTCCATGTTTTCACCTTCATTGTATTATCACCTGACCTAATGCGGGTATAATATCAACTAGTATTGTAAGATCTGTTTCACCATCTGGCCACCATTTGGTCCGGGAGACATCTCCCGTCACGCAGGGTGCAGTCGCACCTCCACAGATCTCCAGTATCATCTACTGATACTGGTGATGGCTCAAAAGGGCCACCACTTACGAGCTATTCATGCCTGTGCCACCTTTTGGATGGCTTCATCTTCATCTAAACACATTCACAAGGGAGACATCTCCCGTCATGCAGGGTGCATTCGCACCTCCACAGATCTCCAGTATCAGCTCCTGATACTGGTAATGGCTTAAAATGGCCACCACTTACGGGCTATTTATGCCCGTGCCACCTTTTGGGTGGCTTCATCTTAACACATTCACAAGGGAGACATCTCCCGTCATGCAGGGTGCATTCGCACCTCCACAGATCTCCAGTATCAGCTCTTGATACTGGTAATGGCTTAAAAGGGCCACCACTTACGGGCTATTTATGCCCGTGCCACCTTTGGGTTGCTTCATCTTCATCTTAACACATTCATAAGGGAGACATCTCCCGTCACGCAGGGTGCATTCGCACCTCCACAGATCTCCAGTATCAGCTCTTGATACTGGTAATGGCTTAAAAGGGCCACCACTTACTGGCTATTCATGCCCGTGCCACCTTTTGGGTGGCTTAATCTTCATCAATCAATTTAAGATCTGTTCAATTGAGAATGAACCATGGAGGTTCGAAACGTCGTGCAAATTATACAAATAAGTGTAATACACTCTATAGTAAATCACTTCAGTAAATCAGTGGGGGAAGTGGCTCAAATAGCCTTGGCTATCACTTCCTTTTGACGGCCGTGATGGTCAAGTGGATTAAGGCGCCCTGTATTTACCAGTTGCGTTGCTCCTGGGAGTATGGGTTCGAGTCACTTCTTGGGGTGTGAGTTTTCATTCATATATATATATATATATATATATATATATATATATATATATATATATATATATATATATATATATATATATATATATAACTGAAAACTCACACCCCAGAAGTGGCACCACCGAGTGCTGGCGGTGGGGTGGTTCAAATAGCTTAGGCTATCACCTCATTTCGTCCGGTCGTGATGGTCAAGTGGATTAAGGCATCTTGTACATACCAGTTGCGTTGCTTCTGGGAGTATGGGTTCGAGTCACTTCTGGGGTGTGAGTTTTCAGTTGCATATTGTCCTGGGGACCATTCAGGCTTGTTCGCATATATATATATATATATAACTGAAAACTCACACCCCAGAAGTGACTCGAACCCATACTCCCAGGAGCAATGCAACTGGTATGTACAAGACGCCTTAATCCACTTAACCATCACGACCGGACAAAATGAGGTGATAGCTGAGGCTATTTGAACCACCCCACCGCCGGCACTCGGATAGTAATCTTGGGCATAGCATTTTACCAAATCACCTCATTCTATATATATATATATATATATATATATATATATATATATATATATATATATATATATATATATTATTAAATATGACCGAAAAAGTAAGATTAATAATTCTGACACAAATTTTCTCAATCTTTCGTACATTTCTTTTCACTGTTGGAGGTAATTTAAAAATCAATTCTCCAAAATTCATTTTTATTTCTAGTCTGACGCGACACGAGCGCGTTTCGTAAAACTTATTACATTTTCAAAGACTTTAGTTTACAAATACACAACTGAATAGAACTTAAACATCTCCGATTTTGTTTATATCTACATTTGAGTGAGGTGGATGGGGTGAGGTGGCATTAATAGGGTATTAATTTCATCAACACAAGACAGAACAAGAGGTGGCATTAATAGGGTATTATTCTGTCTTGTGTTGATGAAATTAATACCCTATTAATGCCACCTCACCCATCCACCTCACTCAAATGTAGATATAAACAAAATCGGAGTTGTTTAAGTTCTATTCAGTTGTGTATTTGTAAACTAAAGTCTTTGAAAATGTAATAAGTTTTACGAAACGCACTCGTGTCGCGTCAGACTAGAAATAAAAATGAATTTTGGAGAATTGATTTTTGAATTACCTCCAACAGTGAAAAGAAATGTACGAAAGATTGAGAAAATTCGTGTCAGAATTATTAATCTTACTTTTTCGGTCATATTTAATAATATATGTCTACAGGAAAGACTGCTACCAAAATATACTAATATATAGATATATATATGTTGTACCTAGTAGCCAGAACGCAGTACTCTGCCTACTATGCAAGGCCCGATTTGCCTAATAACCCAAGTTTCCCTGACATTATAAATTTTTGTATTTTTTATGAAATGATAAAGCTTTCCATTTCATTATGTATGAGTTAATTTGTTTATATTTGACTTAAAACTAATGTAGATATATGACTGAACCTAACCAACCCTAACCTAAACAAACTCAACTACGTCAATAATTTATGTTCTTAATATAATACAATAATAATAATAATAGGTCGCTCTATTCTTATGTGAATTGCCTCAAGAATTTGTAATCTTCTTGAATCTTGGGTTTTGTCTATTATGCAAGTATTCTTGTTCAACATTTCTCTTGTTAGATGACAAGAGAAATGTTGAACAAGAATACTTGCATAATAGACAAAACCCAAGATTCAAGAAGATTACAAATTCTTGAGGCAATTCACATAAGAATAGAGCGACCTACCATGAACACCCAAATCACGGAACTATTTACTCTACCCACCATGAGAGTAAGGACAAGACAAGAACATATCGATGCCAAAACAGAAGACAATGTCCAACATAACAGGCCAATTACACTGGATTAATCTTTGTGTTTAGATAGGAGATGCCTCGTATGGGCCAATAAGCCTTCTGCAGCCCCTATGTTTATCCCTTATGTATCCCCCCATGTTTTCACCTTCATTGTATTATCACCTGACCTAATGCGGGTATAATATCAACTAGTATTGTAAGATCTGTTTCACCATCTGGCCACCATTTGGTCCGGGAGACATCTCCCGTCACGCAGGGTGCAGTCGCACCTCCACAGATCTCCAGTATCATCTACTGATACTGGTGATGGCTCAAAAGGGCCACCACTTACGAGCTATTCATGCCTGTGCCACCTTTTGGATGGCTTCATCTTCATCTAAACACATTCACAAGGGAGACATCTCCCGTCATGCAGGGTGCATTCGCACCTCCACAGATCTCCAGTATCAGCTCCTGATACTGGTAATGGCTTAAAATGGCCACCACTTACGGGCTATTTATGCCCGTGCCACCTTTTGGGTGGCTTCATCTTAACACATTCACAAGGGAGACATCTCCCGTCATGCAGGGTGCATTCGCACCTCCACAGATCTCCAGTATCAGCTCTTGATACTGGTAATGGCTTAAAAGGGCCACCACTTACGGGCTATTTATGCCCGTGCCACCTTTTGGGTTGCTTCATCTTCATCTTAACACATTCATAAGGGAGACATCTCCCGTCATGCAGGGTGCATTCGCACCTCCACAGATCTCCAGTATCAGCTCTTGATACTGGTAATGGCTTAAAAGGGCCACCACTTACGGGCTATTCATGCCCGTGCCACCTTTTGGGTGGCTTAATCTTCATCAATCAATTTAAGATCTGTTCAATTGAGAATGAACCATGGAGGTTCGAAACGTCGTGCAAATTATACAAATAAGTGTAATACACTCTATAGTAAATCACTTCAGTAAATCAGTGGGGGAAGTGGCTCAAATAGCCTTGGCTATCACTTCCTTTTGACGGCCGTGATGGTCAAGTGGATTAAGGCGCCCTGTATTTACCAGTTGCGTTGCTCCTGGGAGTATGGGTTCGAGTCACTTCTTGGGGTGTGAGTTTTCATTCATATATATATATATCTATATATATATATATATATATATATATATATATATATATATATATATATATATATATATATATATATATATATATAACTGAAAACTCACACCCCAGAAGTGGCACCACCGAGTGCTGGCGGTGGGGTGGTTCAAATAGCTTAGGCTATCACCTCATTTCGTCCGGTCGTGATGGTCAAGTGGATTAAGGCATCTTGTACATACCAGTTGCGTTGCTTCTGGGAGTATGGGTTCGAGTCACTTCTGGGGTGTGAGTTTTCAGTTGCATATTGTCCTGGGGACCATTCAGGCTTGTTCGCATATATATATATATATATAACTGAAAACTCACACCCCAGAAGTGACTCGAACCCATACTCCCAGGAGCAATGCAACTGGTATGTACAAGACGCCTTAATCCACTTAACCATCACGACCGGACAAAATGAGGTGATAGCTGAGGCTATTTGAACCACCCCACCGCCGGCACTCGGATAGTAATCTTGGGCATAGCATTTTACCAAATCACCTCATTCTATATATATATATATATATATATATATATATATATATATATATATATATATATATATATATATATATATATATATATATATATATATATATATATTATTAAATATGACCGAAAAAGTAAGATTAATAATTCTGACACAAATTTTCTCAATCTTTCGTACATTTCTTTTCACTGTTGGAGGTAATTTAAAAATCAATTCTCCAAAATTCATTTTTATTTCTAGTCTGACGCGACACGAGCGCGTTTCGTAAAACTTATTACATTTTCAAAGACTTTAGTTTACAAATACACAACTGAATAGTATGGGTTCGAGTCACTTCTGGGGTGTGAGTTTTCAGTTGCATATTGTCCTGGGGACCATTCAGGCTTGTTCGCATATATATATATATATATAACTGAAAACTCACACCCCAGAAGTGACTCGAACCCATACTCCCAGGAGCAATGCAACTGGTATGTACAAGACGCCTTAATCCACTTAACCATCACGACCGGACAAAATGAGGTGATAGCTGAGGCTATTTGAACCACCCCACCGCCGGCACTCGGATAGTAATCTTGGGCATAGCATTTTACCAAATCACCTCATTCTATATATATATATATATATATATATATATATATATATATATATATATATATATGTCGTACCTAGTAGCCAGAACGCACTTCTATGCCTACTATTCAAGGCCCGATTTGCCTAATAAGCCAAGTTTTCATGAATTAATTGTTTTTCGACTACCTAACCTACCGAACCTAACCTAACCTACCGTTTTCGGCTACCTAACCTAACCTAACCGATAAAGATAGGTTAGGTTAGGTTAGGTAGCGTTGGTTAGGTTCGGTCATATATCTACATTAATTTTAACTCCAATAAAAAAAATTGACGTCATACGTAATGAAATAGGTAGCTTTATAATTTCATAAGAAAAAAATTTGAGAAAATATACCAATTCATGAAAACTTGGCTTATTAGGCAAATCGGGCCTTGAATAGTAGGCATAGAAGTGCGTTCTGGCTATTAGGTACGACATATATATATATATATATATATATATATATTATTAAATATGACCGAAAAAGTAAGATTAATAATTCTGACACAAATTTTCTCAATCTTTCGTACATTTCTTTTCACTGTTGGAGGTAATTTAAAAATCAATTCTCCAAAATTCATTTTTATTTCTAGTCTGACGCGACACGAGCGCGTTTCGTAAAACTTATTACATTTTCAAAGACTTTAGTTTACAAATACACAACTGAATAGAACTTAAACATCTCCGATTTTGTTTATATCTACATTTGAGTGAGGTGGATGGGGTGAGGTGGCATTAATAGGGTATTAATTTCATCAACACAAGACAGAACAAGAGGTGGCATTAATAGGGTATTATTCTGTCTTGTGTTGATGAAATTAATACCCTATTAATGCCACCTCACCCATCCACCTCACTCAAATGTAGATATAAACAAAATCGGAGTTGTTTAAGTTCTATTCAGTTGTGTATTTGTAAACTAAAGTCTTTGAAAATGTAATAAGTTTTACGAAATGCACTCGTGTCGCGTCAGACTAGAAATAAAAATGAATTTTGGAGAATTGATTTTTGAATTACCTCCAACAGTGAAAAGAAATGTACGAAAGATTGAGAAAATTCGTGTCAGAATTATTAATCTTACTTTTTCGGTCATATTTAATAATATATGTCTACAGGAAAGACTGCTACCAAAATATACTAATATATAGATATATATATGTTGTACCTAGTAGCCAGAACGCAGTACTCTGCCTACTATGCAAGGCCCGATTTGCCTAATAACCCAAGTTTCCCTGACATTATATATTTTTGTATTTTTTATGAAATGATAAAGCTTTCCATTTCATTATGTATGAGTTAATTTGTTTATATTTGACTTAAAACTAATGTAGATATATGACTGAACCTAACCAACCCTAACCTAAACAAACTCAACTACGTCAATAATTTATGTTCTTAATATAATACAATAATAATAATAATAGGTCGCTCTATTCTTATGTGAATTGCCTCAAGAATTTGTAATCTTCTTGAATCTTGGGCTTTGTCTATTATGCAAGTATTCTTGTTCAACATTTCTCTTGTTAGATGACAAGAGAAATGTTGAACAAGAATACTTGCATAATAGACAAAACCCAAGATTCAAGAAGATTACAAATTCTTGAGGCAATTCACATAAGAATAGAGCGACCTACCATGAACACCCAAATCACGGAACTATTTACTCTACCCACCATGAGAGTAAGGACAAGACAAGAACATATCGATGCCAAAACAGAAGACAATGTCCAACATAACAGGCCAATTACACTGGATTAATCTTTGTGTTTAGATAGGAGATGCCTCGTATGGGCCAATAAGCCTTCTGCAGCCCCTATGTTTATCCCTTATGTATCCCCCCATGTTTTCACCTTCATTGTATTATCACCTGACCTAATGCGGGTATAATATCAACTAGTATTGTAAGATCTGTTTCACCATCTGGCCACCATTTGGTCCGGGAGACATCTCCCGTCACGCAGGGTGCAGTCGCACCTCCACAGATCTCCAGTATCATCTACTGATACTGGTGATGGCTCAAAAGGGCCACCACTTACGAGCTATTCATGCCTGTGCCACCTTTTGGATGGCTTCATCTTCATCTAAACACATTCACAAGGGAGACATCTCCCGTCATGCAGGGTGCATTCGCACCTCCACAGATCTCCAGTATCAGCTCCTGATACTGGTAATGGCTTAAAATGGCCACCACTTACGGGCTATTTATGCCCGTGCCACCTTTTGGGTGGCTTCATCTTAACACATTCACAAGGGAGACATCTCCCGTCATGCAGGGTGCATTTGCACCTCCACAGATCTCCAGTATCAGCTCTTGATACTGGTAATGGCTTAAAAGGGCCACCACTTACGGGCTATTTATGCCCGTGCCACCTTTTGGGTTGCTTCATCTTCATCTTAACACATTCATAAGGGAGACATCTCCCGTCATGCAGGGTGCATTCGCACCTCCACAGATCTCCAGTATCAGCTCTTGATACTGGTAATGGCTTAAAAGGGCCACCACTTACGGGCTATTCATGCCCGTGCCACCTTTTGGGTGGCTTAATCTTCATCAATCAATTTAAGATCTGTTCAATTGAGAATGAACCATGGAGGTTCGAAACGTCGTGCAAATTATACAAATAAGTGTAATACACTCTATAGTAAATCACTTCTTTTCTTCACCTTAAAAGTACGAAAATGAGTTTTGGAGAACTCCTATTTCAATTAAGCCCTGATGCTAAGAAAATAGTTAGAGGGATAGAAGCCCTAAACCAGAAAATAATAAATACAGAATATGCGGTCATATTCAATGAAACATGTTTGAAAGAAAACCTGCTGCCAGTATACACCAATATATATATATATATATATATATATATATATATATATATATATGTCGTACCTAGTAGCCAGAACTCACTTCTCAGCCTACTATTCAAGCCCGATTTGCCTAATAAGCCAAGTTTTCCTGAATTAATATATTTACTATAATTTTTTTCTTATGAAATGATAAAGCAACCCTTTTCTCTATGTATGAGGTCAATTTTTTTTTATTGGAGTTAAAATTAACGTAGATATATGACCGAACCTAACCACCCTACCTAACCTAACCTAACCTATATTTATAGGTAAGGCTAGGTTAGGTAGCCAAAAAAAGCTAGGTTAGGTTAGGTTAGGTAGGTTAGGTAGACGAAAAAACATTAATTCATGAAAACTTGGCTTATTAGGCAAATCGGGCCTTGAATAGTAGGCTGAGAAGTGCGTTCTGGCTATTAGGTACGACATATATATATATATATATATATATATATATATATATATTTTATTAAATATGACCGAAAAGTAAGATTAATAATTCTAACACGAATTTTCTCAATCTTTCGTACATTATGCTTCACTGTTGGAGGTAAATCAAAAATCACTTCTCCAAAATTCATTTTTATTAGACTAGAAATAAAAAATAAAAATGAATTTTGGAGAAGTGATTTTTGATTTACCTCCAACAGTGAAGCATAATGTACGAAAGATTGAGAAAATTCGTGTTAGAATTATTAATCTTACTTTTTCGGTCATATTTAATAAAATATGTCTACAGGAAAGACTGCTACCAAAATATACTAATATATATATATATATATATATATATATATATATATATACGATTGAAGAGACAACTAACACAACACCTATACCCCCTATTAGACTATTTTACAGGAACTTCTTTTCCACAGCTCATAAAACGGAGGAAAGGGTCCTGAAAGTAAGTAAGTAATTATCAAAAGAAGGCACCAAACCGGGAAGGCTATGTAGCACCATCAAATACGCAAAATAATCAGAGGGCGCTAAATATCACCAAGGATGCCAATACGAGAACAAAAACGCATAAGGCGAACGATATCAAAAGTATCCGAGTCACCAAGAATTCTATCGAGGGACAGGTGACCGCGAGGGGCGGTCGGAAAGCAAGACACACGCTCGTCCTGGAAGTCAGGACATTCAAGAAGGACATGCACGACCGTAAGAGGGACAATGCAACTAGGACAATAAGGAGCAGGGCGGCGCTCCATCAAGTGACCATGGGTTAAGCGAGTATGGCCAATACGCAACCTCGCTAGAGCTGTTTCCCACCGCCGGTTACGGTGGAAGGAGGACGGCCACGAGGAAACACAACATTTAAGAGTACGTAGCTTGTTACCAGTAACAGACAACCAAGAAGCCTGCCAACGGGTAAGGACTGAGGAATGGATAACCGGGTAAAAGTCGGAATACGGAATGCCTTTACGAGAGATGGGACAAGAGCGGACAGCTTCCTTAGCGGCAGCATCCGCACGCTCATTTAAAGACACGCCAATATGGCTGGGAACCCAACAAAACTCAACCGACTTAAATTTACTGTGAACGAGAAACAGCCAATGCTGGATCTCGACAACTACCGGATGAACTGGATTAAAGCACCCGAGAGCCATGAGGGCACTACGAGAGTCAACAACAACCACAAAGGAAGACTGACAACGAGAAAGCAGGAGACGAAGAGCATAGAGAATAGCATAAAGTTCCGCTGTAAAGATGCTAGTCTCCGGAGGCAAGCGACACATATAAGTGCGATCAGGAAAAACAACAGAGTAGCCAACACCGTCCGCTGACTTAGACCCATCGGTGAAGACAGAAACGGAGCGGGAGTGAGAAGAAAAGTGCTCGAGGAAAAGGCGTTTTAGAACTGTAGGAGGGGTAAAAGCTTTAGTGATACGAGTCAAGGATGTACAAAACCGCGGAAGAGGGACCCTCCACGGGGGCAAAGAAGGAACAACACGAGGAGAAACATCAGAAATACGAATGGAAAGAGAATCCTGCAGGCGAGATAACCGGACAGAAAGAGGGAGGTGGTAAAGAGGAACAGGAACCGCAGGAGGGGTAAAAGTTAAAGCACGACAGAGACGAGAGGAAGGATGTTGCAAGGACCGCGCAAGATAGCGAAGACAGTAGCGATCACGGCGGTCCTGGAGAGACAGGAAGCCAGTGTCAACATACAAGCTAAGGACGGGAGTCAAACGAAAGGCACCAGAACTGAGGCGCAACCCAGTATGGTGCAAAGCATCAAGACGGCGAAGAGTAGAAGGAGAAGCAGACGAGTAAGCAGGGCAACCATAATCGAGCTTAGACAGGACGAGAGAGGAATGTAAAGCAAGGAGAGTGCGCCTATCTGCCCCCCAAGAAGTATGGGACAAGACCCGAAGGAGGGTAAGGGACTTAGAGCACTCAACACGGAGGTAAGAGATATGGGGAGACCAAGACAAACGAGTGTCAAGGAATAACCCCAAAAGCTTCGCGGAATCTTTGTATTCAAGGGGATGACCATAAAGTGACAAAGAGGGACGAAGAACAACCCGTTTCCGCGTAAAAGTCATGGCACAAGTCTTAGAAGTAGAGAACTTGAAGCCATGACCTGTGGCCCAAGACGACACGGCATCAATCGCAAGTTGAAGCCGGCGTTGAAGGAGAGGCGAATCATCACCCTGACAACAAAGGGTAAGATCATCGACATAGAGAGCGGAGAAGACACCAGAAGGAAGAGAGGAAAGAAGACCATTGAGGGCAACCAGAAAAAGAGTAGTGCTCAGAACACTACCCTGGGGCACACCTTCGTATTGCTGAAAAGAGGGAGAGAGAGCGGTACCAAGGCGCACCCGAAAGGAACGACGAGAGAGGAAGCTGCGGAGAAAGAGAGGGAGATGACCACGAAGGCCAAAAGAATGAAGTTGAGATAGGATATGATAACGCCAAGTGGTGTCGTAAGCCTTTTCTAGGTCAAAAAGGACGGCAACAACGGAGGTCTTCGCAGCAAAAGCAGTACGTATATAGACCTCCAAGTTCACCAGGACATCTGTCGTGCTGCGGCACTTGCGGAAACCAAATTGAGAAGGGGAGAGGAGGTGATGGTGTTCCAGGAACCACATCAGACAAACGTTAACCATACGTTCAAAGAGTTTGCAGACACAACTTGTGAGAGCAATAGGGCGAAAGTCCTTAGGGGAAGTACCCAGAGACCCCGGTTTGCGAACAGGGAGGACAACGGCATCGAGCCAGTCCTCAGGGACTGACGACGACTCCCAGATCCGATTATACAGACTCAGTAAATACTGAGACGTGCTCGGAGGGAGATGGCGAAGCATCTCATAATGAATACCATCGGAGCCCGCCGCCGTAGAACCGCAGAGGGCCAGGGCAGAACGAAGTTCAGAGAGAGAGAAGGGATCATTATTGGGAAGCTGAAGATGAGTGCAGAAATCTAAAGGACGAGACTCAAGGACAGGTTTACGAAGAAGGAAAGATTGGGGAAGATGAAGACCAGAGCTAACAGAAGAAAAGTGGGAACCCAGTTCGGAAGCGACCTGCAACGGGTCCGCCACAAGAGTATCATGGAGGTGAAGGACCGGTGAAACATCGGGAACGAACTTACCCGCTATCTTGCGGATACGCTTCCAGATCTGGGCCAGAGGGGTTTCGGACGTAATTGTCGAGACATAAGATGCCCAACATTCACGTTTAGCCGTACGGATGGCCCTACGGGCCACCGCACTCGCTTTCCGAAAGAAAAGAAAGAATCGGTCGTCTGCCTACGGCGGTGCTTCTTCCAGGCTGCACGCTTACAGCGGACAGCCCGAGCACAGTCCGCATTCCACCAGGGAACGCACTTCCGTGGACCCCGAGAGGAAGAGCGAGGAATAGAGCGGAGGGCAGCGTCGAAGACAGTGTCATGAAAAAGGAGGAGAGCGCGAGAGAGGGGCAGAAGGGAGAGGTCAGAGAGAGTAGCACTGAGGGAAAATAGGGTCCAGTCCGCCTTAGCAAACTGCCACCTAGGGAAAGAGAGGGAAGGGCGAAAAGAGAAAAAGGAAACAAGGATGGGGAAATGATCACTTCCATGGAGGTCATCAAGAACCTGCCATGTGAAATCTAAGTAAAGAGAAGAAGAGCAGAGAGAAAGATCAAGACAAGAAAGGGTGCGAGTTCGAGAGTCCAAATGAGTGGGCTCACCAGAATTCAGAAGAGACAGGGAAGAAGAGAGGAGAAACGGCTCAAGGAGGCGACCCCGGGTATTCGTCAGAACGTCACCCCAAAGAGAATGACGACAATTGAAGTCACCCAGCAGGAGCACAGGCTCCGGCAAGGAGTCTAGGAGGTGTTGCAAATCAGGAAGAGAGAGCGGGACACTCGGGGGGAGATAAATGGAACAAACTGTGTACCATTTCCCCACAAAGATACGAGCAGCAGAACAATGGAGAGGCGAAGGAAAAAGTAAAGGAACAAAGGGAACATCAGCCCGAATCAAGAGAGCAGAAGAATTAGAAGCCCCAGCAATGGCTGGGGGGGGGAGAGAAAGGAATAGCCACGAAAACGACCAGGACGAGCACCAAGCATCGGCTCCTGGAGACAGACACAAAGGGCGAAAACCGCGAAACCAGAAGTTGGAGTTCGAGGAAATTGGCGTAATAACCTCGAACGTTCCATTGAAGAATGGACAACGACGAGAAGAGAAAGGACAAAAACAGAGAACAAGGAAGAAACAAAGGCGAAAGACCAACAGAGCACGTTAAAGAATATCAGGGTCGGGATCAGGTCAGCAAAGTCAGGGTTAGGGGGCATGGGTAAACTGAGCAAAGACGGAGGGAAGGAAACGGGAGAACAGATCAGAGGTGGGCGGGCAGGGTCCGGAGGAGGAGGAGGAGGAGGAGACAACGGAGAGGAGCAGTCAAGGACAGCAGCAGGAAGAGGGGGAGTAGAAAGAGAGGAGCGCACCCCAGCAAGAGCAGCAACCGAAAGGGAAGCAGGGGCCAAAGAAACCTCCATAGCAGGAACAGGGGGCGCAAGCACTGAAACGGGAGTGGAAGGAGCAACAGAGCCAGAAGGAGGAGCTGAGGAAGAAAGCGAAGCCTTCTTACCCGCCGGGGAAGAGGAAGGAGAGGAGCCAGGCTTACGCTTCTGACTTAAAGAGACCGGTGTCCCAGCAACTACGTACCGGGCAACGGATTCCAGTGTCTCAACAGGAGAAGCCGAACGAGAGCACACACGACGGCCGTTAGGAGAGCGATGGACATCCGCCCGCACCGACAGGCGGCAGGGAGAGCCGAGAGATGGAGGAAGAGGATGGGAAGGAGGATCGGAGGGGGACGAGGAAGGAGACACAGAAGACACGACAGACCGGGTAGAAGGAAGGGGAACCCCAGACAGAGGACCAGGAGGAGGATCCTTCGGGAGAGAACCCAAAGGGACAGAGGAGGGGGCAGTGGGCGCATCAGGGTCCAAGGCCTGGAAACGGTTGTGAGTCTGAGGAAGGCGGGAAGGACGAGGAGAGGAAGAGCGCAACACGCGAGCATAAGAGATATCCCAGCAAACAATTTTAGGTTGCCACAACATATCTGGAAAGTATTTGAAAGTATTGGAAACGTTTGTTTTATCGTATCAGATACGATATTGTGTGTGGACTTAAATAGGTTTCCAAAACTTATAACCAAGACATATGTATCTAACACTAATTTGAGATGTTGTGGCAACTTTACACTCCTAACATGAGTCATTCATAATCCATTCATACACCAATATGAATCTCTTATGAAAGGTTTGAGCCAATAATCTGAACCCTTTTCACATCTTTGTGTTTAAAGGTAAATTTCTTGAAATTAAATTATATTTTATATTATATTATTTTTATTATATTTTATATTATATTATTATTTTCAATTTAAATATTAAAACCAATTGAAGGGTAAAAAAAATTTATTAATTTATATTTCTTTTATTATTTACTAACAATTATAATTATTTACTAACGGAGAGAGGGGAGGCTGTACGGCGGAGAGTGGCGGCTGTGGCGGACAGTGGCGGCGGTGGCGGATAGTGGCGGCGGGCGGACAGTGGCGGCGGGCGGACAGTGGCGGCGGCGGGCGGACAGTGGCGGCGGCGGGCGGACAGTGGCGGCGGGCGGACAGTGGCGGCGGTGGCGGATAGTGGCGGCGGGCGGACAGTGGCGGGGGTGGCGGATAGTGGCGGCGGCGGACAGTGGCGGCGGTGGCGGATAGTGGCGGCGGGCGGACAGTGGCGGCGGTGGCGGATAGTGGCGGCGGCGGACAGTGGCGGCGGTGGCGGATAGTGGCGGCTGTGGCGGATAGTGGCGGCGGGCGGACCGTGGCGGCTTTGGCGGCGGTGGTGGACAGTGGCGGCGGCGGTGGTGGACAGTGGCGGCGGCGGTGGTGGACAGTGGCGGCGGCGGTGGTGGACAGGGGCGGCGGGCGGACAGTGGCGGCGGCGGGCGGACAGTGGCGGCGGCGGGCGGACAGTGGACAGTGGCGGCGGCGGGCGGACAGTGGCGGCGGCGGGCGGACAGTGGTGGCGGCGGGCGGACAGTGGTGGCGGCGGGCGGACAGTGGAGGCGGCGGGCGGACAGTGGTGGCGGCGGGCGGACAGTGGTGGCAGCGGGCGGACAGTGGTGGCAGCGGGCGGACAGTGGTGGCGGTGGCAGACAGTGGTGGCGGTGGCGGACAGTGGTGGCGGTGGCGGATAGTGGAAGCGGGCGACAGTGGCGGCGGGCGGACAGTGGCGGCGGTGGCGGATAGTGGCGGCGGGCGGACAGTGGCGTCGGGCGGACAGTGGCGGCGGTGGCGGATAGTGGCGGCGGGCGGACAGTGGCGGCGGGCGGACAGTGGCGGCGGTGGCGGATAGTGGCGGCGGGCGGACAGTGGCGGCGGGCGGACAGTGGTGGCTGTGGCGGATAGTGGCGGCGGGCGGACAGTGGCGGCGGGCGGACAGTGGCGGCGGGCGGACAGTGGCGGCGGTGGCGGACAGTGGCGGCGGTGGCGGACAGTGGCGGCGGTGGCGGACACTGGCGGCTGTGTCTGGCGGTGGTGGCGGGCGGTGGCGGGTGGCGGCGTCTGTGAAGAGTGGTGGCGGCTGGCGGTGGTGGGTGGTGGCGGCGGTGGTGGTGGGTGGTGGTGGCGGCGGCGGCTGGTGGTGGTGGGTGGTGGCGGCGGTGGTGGTGGGTGGTGGTGGCGGCGGCGGCTGGTGGTGGTGGGTGGTGGCGGCGGTGGTGGTGGGTGGTGGTGGCGGCGGCGGCTGGTGGTGGTGGTGGTGGTGATGGCGGCTGGTGGCGGGCGGTGGCGGGCGGTGGCGGCTTGTGGCGGCTGGTGGTGGTGGCGGCGGTGGTGGGTGGTGGTGGTGGTGGTGGGTGGTGGCGGCGGGTAGTGAGTGGCGGTGGTGGTTGCGGTGGCTGGTGGCGGGTGGCGGCTGGTGGCGGGTGGTGGCGGGTGGCGGCTGGTGGTGGGTGGTGGTGGCGGGTGGTGAGTGGCGGTGGTGGGTGGCGGTGGCTGGTGGCGGGTGGCGGCTGGTGGCGGGTGGTGGCGGTAGCGGCTGGTGGCGGGTGGCGGCTGGTGGTGGGTGGTGGCGGGTGGCGGCTGGTGGTGGGTGGCGGGTGGCGGCGGGTGGTGGGTGGTGGCGGCGGGTGGTGAGTGGCGGTGGTGGGTGGCGGTGGCTGGTGGCGGGTGGCGGCTGGTGGTGGCGGGTAGCGGCTGGTGGTGGGTGGTGGCGGGTGGCGGCTGGTGGTGGTGGCGGCGGCGGCGGTGATGGGTGGTGGCGGCGGCGGTGGTGGTGGGTGGTGGTGGCGGCGGCGGTGATGGGTGGTGGCGGTGGCGGTGGTGGGTGGTGGTGGTGGCGGCGGCGGCGGTGATGGGTGGTGGCGGCGGTGGTGGTGGGTGGTGGTGGCGGCGGCGGCTGGTGGTGGTGGGTGGTGGCGGTGGTGGGTGGTGGGTGGTGGTGGCGGCGGCGGCTGGTGGTGGTGGTGGTGGGTGGTGGCGGCGGGTGGTGGGTGGCGGCGGCGGCTGGTGGTGGTGGGTGGTGGCGGCGGGTGGTGGCGGCTGTGGTGGGTGGTGGCGGGCGGTGGCGGGCGGTGGCGGGCGGTGGCGGGCGGCGGCGGCTGTGGTGGGTGGTGACGATCGGCGGTGGGGGGGCTGGTGGCGGGTGGCGGTGGGTGGTGGCGGGTGGCGGGTGGTGGTGGGTGGTGGCGGGTGGCGGCTGGTGGTGGGTGGTGGCGGCGGCGGCGGTGATGGGTGGTAGCGGCGGCGGTGGTGGTGGGTGGTGGTGGCGGCGGCGGTGATGGGTGGTGGCGGCGGCGGTGGTGGTGGGTGGTGGTGGCGGCGGCGGTGGTGGTGGGTGGTGGTGGCGGCGGCGGTGATGGGTGGTGGCGGCGGTGGTGGTGGGTGGTGGTGGCGGCGGCGGCTGGTGGTGGTGGGTGGTGGTGGTGGGTGGTGGCGGTGGTGGGTGGCTGGTGGCGGGTGGCGGCTGGTGGTGGGTGGTGGCGGCGGGTAGTGAGTGGCGGTGGTGGGTTGCGGTGGCTGGTGGCGGGTGGTGGCGGGTGGCGGCTGGTGGCGGGTGGCGGCTGGTGGTGGGTGGTGGTGGCGGGTGGTGAGTGGCGGTGGTGGGTGGCGGTGGCTGGTGGCAGGTGGCGGCTGGTGGCGGCTGGTGGCGGGTGGCGGCGGGTGGTGAGTGGCGGTGGTGGGTGGCGGTGGCTGGTGGCGGCTGGTGGTGGGTGGTGGCGGCTGGCGGCTGGTGGTGGGTGGTGGCCGCTGGTGGTGGGTGGTGGCGGGTGGCGGCTGGTGGTGGGTGGTGGCGGGTGGCGGCTGGTGGTGGGTGGCGGCTGGTGGCGGGTGGCGGCGGGTGCCGGCTGGTGGTGGGTGGTGGCGGGTGGCGGCGGGTGGCGGCGGGTGGTGGGTGGCGGGTGGCGGCGGGTGGCGGCTGGTGGCGGGTGGCGGCTGGTGGTGGGTGGCGGCGGGTGGCGGCTGGTGGTGGGTGGCGGCTGGTGGTGGGTGGTGGCGGGTGGCGGCTGGTGGTGGGTGGCGGCTGGTGGTGGGTGGTGGCGGGTGGCGGCTGGTGGCGGGTGGTGGCGGGTGGTGGTGGGTGGTGGTGGGTGGTGGTGGGTGGCGGGTGGCGGCTGGTGGTGGGTGACGGCTGGTGGCGGCCAGCTGGGACACACCCTTCACCACTGAAGGTCTGAGAACAACTAACCATATGTCTCTCTCACCCACCAGCCCAGTGTTGCCAGCTCGCGCTCTCAAAATGTTTCCTTCAAAGATTGTATATTATCTTTGAACAACAAGTTTGATTATCAAGGAAATAATGCATATATTATTGTCACATTAATACTGTGCAATATCTTATTACATTCCTGCTAAATAATTATAATTTGAAACAGGACAAAAAATCCAACATATATATAAAAACCAACATTAGAGATCACGAGGCCTAGGCCTCGCCTGTGACCACACATCCTGCCTCCCTGGCCTGCTACACTCACACACCTCACACTCTTAACTCTCTCATAATCACTCTCACTCTCTTACTCTGTCACTCTTACTCTGTCACTCTTACTCTGTCACTCTTACTCTCTGTCACTCTTACTCTGTCACTCTTACTCTGTCACTCTTACACTCTGTCACTCTTACTCTCTGTCACTCTTACTCTGTCACTCTTACTCTCTGTCACTCTTACTCTCTGTCACTCTTACTCTCTGTCACTCTTACTCTGTCACTCATACTCTCTGTCACTCTTACTCTCTGTCACTCTTACTCTGTCACTCTTACTCTGTCACTCTTACACTCTGTCACTCTTACTCTCTGTCACTCTTACTCTCTGTCACTCTTACTCTGTCACTCATACTCTCTGTCACTCTTACTCTCTGTCACTCTTACTCTCTGTCACTCTTACTCTCTGTCACTCTTACTCTCTGTCACTCTTACTTATACTCACTCTTACTCACACTTACACACTCTCTGGCACTCTCACTCACCTTCAGTCACTCTTACTCACTCTTACCCACTCTCGCTCACTCTTACTCACTCTAGTTAATAAGAACACGCCAATATAAGACAACAAAACGTTTTCAGATTCTTTCTCACCACTTTCCAGCATCTTTTATAATTTATATAAATTATCTTAAGGAATAATACATAAATTATATATTTAAACATGATATTAGTGTTTAGTGGAATGCATAAGGAGTCAAATTGTGTTAAAAAGAGCGATTTTTAGAAAATTTGAAAAACTACTTTTTTCTGTTCATATTATAACTAAATGGATTTTAAAGGTTTCACTCAGCCAATATATATCATTCAAATTTATTAATGAATTTTACAAAAAACACCATAAATTTTATATTTAAACATGTAAAAACTATTTGTTTTACATTTGGAAGAAAATAATTGTAGAAAAACTATTTATAATTAAACTTTTGTGTTTGGATTTTTTGAGTAAAAGTTTCTCAAAGGCTCTCCTGCACCATTCTCAATGCAAATCATTCCCACACCTATGGGAAGAGATAGGCAAACGTTGTGTAGATGATTTGTGTTTGCTGGGATTAGCATAAGGCGGGAGCCGGCGAACCTGGCGCCTCGCCTCAGGAAAAGATAAACGCTCCCGGTGCTTCAAGTTGAGGACGGCTGCCTCAAGCTTGTAATGGACACACGCACGGGAGAAGGTAGGATGGGCCTCACCGCAGTTGAGGCAACGAGCCTGGGGAGAAGCGCACTCCGACTTAGAGTGACCTTCGCCACCACACAAAGGACAGAGAGAGACAGTCCCGGAGCAGCGGAGGGCACCATGCCCAAACCTCCAGCACTTGTTGCAGAGCCGAGGAGAAGGAATGTACTCCTGGACAGAGCACCTGGCACCAGCAAGAATGACAGAGGGTGGAAGGGTCCTACCATCAAAGGTAATCTTCACAACCCGGAGGGGTTGACGGCGACTACCACGAGGGGGACGAGTAAACGTGTCCACCTGGAGAATAGAATGGCCCTGGGCAGCGAGGATATGTCGAATATCGTCGTGGCAGTCGCGTAGGTCCCGAACACCGGTCGCAACATGGGGCGGGAGCAAAATAGTGCCAACACTGGCATTCAACTGAACGTTCTTCGAGACCCGAACAGGGGTCTCGCCAAGGCAGGATAAGGCAGCCAAGCGGGAAGCAGCATCCTGAGAAGGAGCAGCAACGACACGCGTACCGAGACGAGTGGGGTTAAAAGTAATGGAGGCATCCACGGAATCAATGAGATGTCGATGAAGGGAGAAATCGTCAGGAGGCGCAGAATCAAGAGGGAGGAGATCAAAATATTTGGCCCACGAAGCGGGACCAAACAAGGCTTGATAGGTAGCAGAACTGGAAGGAATCGAGCGAGGGCGGCCGTGACGAGAACGGCGGTGAGAACCCCCAGAGAGAGAGGGGTTAAAAGGCGCAGTAGTTACAACTAGAGAAGGAGCCGCGCCAGGGGACGAGGTAGTCACCACTGGGGGCTTGGGGCTCGACCCAACCACAGAGGAGGGAGGGGAGCCAGGGGAAGGAGTCAGAGAGGCCAAAGGAGGAGCAAGGTCGGGGCCCAATGCAGCGGAGGCTACAGAGCCCGGTCTTCCAATACGGACCGACTCGGGGGCTTGGTCGCCCACCCCACGAGCCTGAAAAGGTAAGCCAGAAGCAGCCGAAACAGGGGTTATCATCTTGACGAAATTACGAATTCACTCACGAATGTGCCCCCACACCCACCATGGAGCCACAATTAGAGGCAGGACACCCAACAAGAAGCTATCGCCGATCTTGTCGGGGCCTCCTAGGGGTGCGTCGTGAGTATACGCCCCACAAACGCCACCTTTAGAAACCGACAGTCCGTCGAGATCGGGTTCAGTGACGAAGTGGGGATTGACAATAAAAGGTTCCCCTCGCTCTCGACGTCGGGTACTGCAGTTCTACGGGTGCAAGAGTATGCCTCCTCAAGCACCCGGGCGTCAAAGTAGAAGAAGTCCAAGGGAAGAACCAGAACGAGCAAAAGGTCGGCAGGAAACGGCAAGCAGATAGGAGAAGAGGGGGGAGAAAAACGAAACAGAAGGAAAAGGAAAAGATGCCCAGCAGAATTGGAGAGGACGGCAGCAGGAGCACAAGGCTAGAAAAGGACAGAGGACTGTCCCAAGGAGCATCACACTCCAGCAGCCGCCCACTAAGCCCCCAGACGGCGACAACGAGCTGAGCGGGGAGGGGGAGGGTCCTGAAAGATATTGGTAATAGAAACGTTATCCCTACAGACAAAAATCAGAGGATACAACTGACGATTTACTATAAAACCAGAAAAACGGCCAGCCTACTCATGAGAAACTCTCCAGACACAAAACAGAACGCTTTAAAAGAGACTAATGTCGTCTATGCCTTCAAATGCCCACTTGGGGACTGTAAGCTCCAAAAAACCCAGTATATAGGCAAGACAACAACATCTCTTTCTAGGCGTTTAACGATGCATAAGCAACAGGGCTCCATTAAGGAACATATAATCTCTTCCCATAACCAAACCATCGCCAGAGAAATCCTAGTAAACAACACAGAAATCATCGATAGATACAGCGATAGCAGGCGGCTTGACGTTTGCGAGGCACTACACATCAAGAAGTCAACACCAGCAATCAACAGCCAATTATTACACAACTATATTCTACCCACCTCAAGACTCCGCTCCAATATAGAAGCATCAAGAAATATGGACCAATAGGCTTTCTACAAACACTTCTATTCAATACCCATTGTTTCTGTTCTGTCTTGTGTTGATACTTTTAATACCCTATTAATATCCCCTCTTGTTCTGTCTTGTGTTAATGCCACATCACCCCTCCCACCTCACTCAAATGTAGATATAAAATCAGAGATACGTTCTAATCAGTTGTGTATTTGTGAAGTCTTTGAAAATGTAATAAGTTTTACGAAACGCGCCCGTGTCGCGTCAGACTAGAAATAAAAATGAATTTTGGAGAAGTGATTTTGATTTACCTCCAACAGTGAAGCGTAATGTACGAAAGATTGAGAAAATTCGTGTTAGAATTATTAATCTTACTTTTTCGGTCATATTTAATAATATATATATATATATATATATATATATATATATATATATATATATATATATATATATATATATATATATATATATATATATATATATATATATATATTAGTATATTTTGGTAGCAGTCTTTCTTGAAAACATATGTTGTTAAATATGACCGAAAAGGTAAGATTAATCATTTTAACATGTATTTTCTCAATATTTCTTATGTTTCTTTTCACTGTCAATGGTAATTTAAAAATCAATTCTCCAAAATTTATTTTTATTTCTAGTCTGACATGATGCCTGAACGCATTTCGTAATAATTTATTACATTTTCAAAGACTTTAGTTTACACACACAACTGTAACCTGTAAACACTCAGTATACATCCATACTTATACTGTACTCGCATTTGGGTGACGTGATATGGTACAACAGTTTTGGGTGAGGTGAACAAACTTGCGACAAGCACAAGATAAAACATGAAACAATGGGTATAACTTTAAATATAAAGTATAAATAACACACACAAAAGGAACATTGGGTATGTTAGGGGTACATAGCATGGTGTTTACATTCTTGTAAGGCTACTAGTACATGCAGCGTTTCGAGAAGGTCCTTAATCTAATGAATAATTTTAAGTAGGTAAATTGTAGCAAAATTTATAGAAAGTTGACAGATACTTTGTAAAAAAAAAATGAGAGAGAATACTAGGTATATTAAAGCACATCGATAGCTCTGATTGATAGCATTGACAGCTATCACCAGTCGCTACATGGTGCAGGAGAATAACTGTGTAAATCCTAGCATTTAACTAGGCATTTTTGGAGATCCGAACCGGGGTTTCCCAATGCAGGACAACGAGGCTAAGCAGACAGGTGCTTCCCGAGAAGGCGCTGCAAAGAAACATGTATCAGTAGGCGCAGGAATAAAAATAACAGAGGTATCCACCAAATCAACTAGGTGTTTATGGATGAATAAATCAACAGGACGAGTAGAATCAACATGACTAAGATCAAAATACTTAGTCCATGTAGCAGAACCAAATAAAGCTTGGAACATATTAGAACTGGAAGGAATCGTGTGAGTGTGACTGCGGAGGGAACAGCACCGAGCACCCCCAGTAGGAAGGAGGGGGGGGGGCCAAAGAGGCCCAGTTGTTACAATGAGAGATGGAGCCACTCCATGTGATGAGGTGGTCATCATTGGGAGCTTGGGGCTCAACCCAGCCACAGAGATGAGAGGGGGAGCAGATAGGGGTAGTTGGGACCTGGTGGACCAAGTACTCACAAGTCAGGTAGTAGAAGAGCTCCCAGAACCCCATCAAGCAGGGAGAGTCAGGAGCTGCCTGATCTGGGACCAATGTAGTGTGGGCTACAGAGCCCTGCTTTCCATCACAGTCCGACTTGGGGGCCTGGTCTCCCACCCCTCACGTCTTA
>NW_025575211.1:50000-79578 GCF_020424385.1 Procambarus clarkii | reverse complement strand
GAGCGACGGTCTCGCTTCATGCAGGTCGGGGTTCAATCCCCGACCGTCCAAGTGGTTGGGCACCATTCCTTCCTCCCCGTCCCATCTCAAATCCTTATCCTAAGCCCTTTCCAGTGCTATAAAGTAGTAATGTCTCCCCTGATAATTAAAATTAAAAATGTCAACCAGACCAACCAACTACCTTTCTCCCCAACTAGGTAAGTGCAGACGCAGGAATCTGTACTCCAGTTGTTTGACAGTTGAGAGGTGGTACCCTAGAGCTAAAGCTCAACCCCCGCAAGCACAATTTCTTGAGTTCGTGTACACACACACACACACACACACACACACACACACACACACACACACACACACACACTGGAAGGGGTAGCCTGTGGTACATCTATGTGAATTCAGTTCATTTCCGAGAAAATCATGAAAATGCGGGTAATTTTGTTTTTTTCATTAACACATTTAGGTACATCTACATTTGTGCAGCTGCCCTAGACTATATGAAGGGCAGTACAGTGTGCGTCAAATAACAAGCTACGTGATGCTAAAAATCACCATCACACAGGATGGTTAGTCATACAAGGCCGTGTGATCAGTAGCCTGCACTGGCAGACTCTGGGTGCAATATGAGGATATCTTCAAGAACACAAGAGTGAATAAAGTAATAGAAAATCTCCAGGTACCTCATGCCAACGGATCTGAATGGTTTGATTTCATTTCAAACTTCATGAAAATCGCACGAAGGGGGAAAGTTTAGTGTCTGATATTTCTTAATGTGTGTGGCAATGGGGCCGACTCTGACTAGCCTGTGTGTGTCCAGGAACCTACTAGCTTCATGTGTGAAAATTGGGTGAGGCTAACCCTTAGCGTCTGGCCTCCAGCCTCGGACAGATAACTAACTTTCATAGATATAGATACCAGACGGTGTACCTTGCGTTGCTCCTATGACAAAGGCTACATCTTCACTACACACATAATCTTCCGCACTGTCCTCATCTTTACTACACACCCGTCCAATACTACAGCCATCACTGCACTTACGAGGACCACTTACGATGACCAATTCTTCCGACCTCGTCTTCTAGAAGTACAACCAACATTACTGACTAATAGGGGAAAGTTAAGGTAATTACCAGGGGGGGGGGGGGGGACAGTTAAATAATTACTAGCAGGAGGGAAATTCCCCACCTTCATAAACAGTTAATCATCCGATGATTAGTGTTGCATTAGAGAGAATCTGCGTTGGCCAAATTGACATAAAACGGGCCATTATTGACATAATGCCCCGTTTTCTGTTTTGGGTCCTCTGGTAGGTTAGGATAAGGGGCACTTTAATACGACAGTTTCTTAACGTTGGGGAACCTTAGGAGGACGGGCTGTTTACACAATGCAGATGATCATAGAAATATTGTTTTGCTTTAAAGAGGGATCACACTGAGAAAGGGACGGTAGGAACAATGGAATGAAGAAAGGAGCATTTGAATCAAGGAAGGAGCATTTGAATGAAGGAAGATGGAAGGGAGGTAAGCAAAGGGGTTCAAGGAAATGAAAGTGATGGAAGGAAAAAGCTGAATCAACAACACTTTTATCCCATTAAATATAGACAATCAAATAAAGAGATTTACAAAGCCCAGGAGAGCCTCGATCCCATGAACACCCAGCCTCAACACTACATAAGATTATGTAGTTCACCTCTTGTCACCGAAGGGACAAAGTCACTCAAACTTGTACACAACAAAAAATGGCAATGCTGATCCCAGGAAAAAGGATTCCTCCCTTTTGAAGAGAGATTGAGGAAGCTTAACTTAACTGTACGTGAAGAAGGAGCAGCAGCAAGGGTCAACATGCCTGAAGAACACTAACGGAGGAGAGGGCATAACAAAGGACATATTAATAACGGGGATAAATATATCAACACAAAACAGAACGAGAAACAATGAATATAAATTGGATAAGTTTATATTCAATAAAGACCATGATAAGCCCTTTTTTTCCTGGCAATAAGGTTGTTGACTTACGGAGCTAATTCCCCGGACAGCAAAAATCGTGGGATTGGTTCAATCGAAGGTATACATATTATATATATTATATTATATATAATTAGGAACAATCGTGGGATATTTTAATATATATATATATATATATATATATATATATATATATATATATATATATATATATATGTCGTACCTAGTAGCCAGAACGCACTTCTCAGCCTACTATGCAAGGCCCAATTTGCCTAATAAGCTAAGTTTTCATGAATTAATTGTTTTTCAACTACCTAACCTAACCTAACTTTTTCGGCTACCTAACCAAACCTAACCTATAGAGATAGGTTAGGTTAGGTAGGGTTGGTTAGGTTCGGTCATATATCTACGTTAATTTTAACTCCAATAAAAATATATTGACCTCATACATAATGAAATGGGTAGCTTTATCATTTCATAAGAAAAAAATTTGAAAAAATATATTAATTCAGGAAAACTTGGCTTATTAGGCAAATCGGGCCTTGCATAGTAGGCCAAAAAGTGAGTTCTGGCTACTAGGTACGACATATACATTATATATATATATATATATATATATATATATATATATATATATATATATATATATATATATATATGTGTGTGTGTGTGTGTGTTGTACCTAGTAGCCAGAACGCAGTACTCGGCCTAGTATGCAAGATCCGATTTGCCTAATAAGCCAAGTTTTCCTGAATATATACATTTTTCAATTTTTTTTTTCTTATGAAATGATAAAGCTATCCATTTCATGCTGTATAAGCTATTTTATGGCTAAATCTAACCAACAAGTAATTATTACCTTGACTAATGGACTAATGGATAACCTAACCTAACCTAACCTAACTTAACCTGCCATAACCTAAACTAAACTCAAATAACTAAGTCAATAATTTATGCTCGTAAAATAATAATAATTATAATTCAAGTAAACCAATTGGAAACAATTTTTTTAAAATAACGAAAATCACTCTGCCTATTAGGCAAATCGGGCCTTGCATAGTAGGCCGAGAAGTGCGTTCTGGCTATTAGGTACATTATATATATATATATATATATATATATATATATATATATATATATATATATATATATATATATATATATATGCCACAATAACGAGGAGAGGAGTCACAATAACGAGGCTGAAAAATGTTGACCAAACCACACACTAGAAAGTGAAGAGACGACGACGTTTCGGTCTCTCCTGGACCATTATCAAGCTGATTATCACAATCGACGTGTGATAGCATTATGCAACTGGTGTACAGGAGAAAGTGCCGTCGGGATGATGGGCAAATAGCCTCGTCTACCATCATCGTTTGTACGGTCACTGATGGTCGAGTTGTTAAGGTCTCCTGTACACTAGTTGCATAGTGCTCCTGGCAGCATGGGTTTGAGTTACTTCTGGAGTGTGGAGTTTTCAGTTGCATATATGCCTGGGGACCATTCAGGCTTGTTCACATATTATATTATATATATATATATATATATATATATATATATATATATATATATATATATATATATATATATATATATATATATAAATGGAGAAATGGGAGGAGGGAGAGAGAGCAAGTGAGGATTAATATGATAATTGAACAAGGCATAAAGCCAGGGAGAACATAATTCATAATAGGACGAAAGCGAAGTGAGAGAAATGTGATTAAACGCGGAGACATGAAGAGTGAGAAGACAAGGGAGAGGAAGAGGTCAGGTAACATCCCACGGGACACCACGCCACTCTCCTCAAGCCTCGGCTCGTCCTCTCCAGTTCTTTCACAAATCTTCAACCTGTCCTCTCAATAATTTATTGTGTTTGGACATTAAAATCACAAAAATGGACAAAATACGACGTACTATGAACCGCAGTGACTCAGAAACGTCTCGCGTTTTCTAATGTGTGATCGGGATTAGGTTTGGCGCCTTTGTTTATAATTGTTAAACAGTTAATGAGCTCCGAAGCACCAGGAGACTGTTTATAACAACAGCAACAGTTGACTGGGAAGTTTTCATGCTTGTTAACTGTTTAATCAATGTAAGCAAAGCCGTCAAAGATTGAAGAAAGATGTACACGTTCATAAGTGCTTGCGTAACTGCTTCGTGAATCTGGCCCCTTATGAATAGAATGAATCGAACAAAGACATTATTTCCTAAAGCTTCTCCAGGCTTGGGGGGGGGGTGTCTTTGTTTCCTGTTAGTTATATCAAGGTTAAAATACACACTGAAAACACAATAACTTGATGTATCTATGAAGAAGTATTATGGTTATGTAATTATTATTATTATTATTATATATATATATATATATATATATATATATATATATATATATATATATATATATATATATATATATATATATATATATGTTGTACCTAGTAGCCAGAACGCACTTCTCAGCCTACTATGCAAGGCCCGATTTGCCTAATAAGCCAAGTTTTCCTGAATTAATGTATTTTCTCTAATTTTTTTCTTATGAAATGATAAAGCTACCCATTTCTTTATGTATGAGGTCAATTTTTTTTATTTGAGTTAAAATTAACGTAGATATATGACCGAACCTAATCAACCCTACCTAACCTAACCTATCTTTATAGGTTAGGTTAGGTAGCCGAAAAAGTTAGGTTAGATTAGGTTAGGTAGGTTAGGTAGTCGAAAAACAATTCATGAAAACTTGGCTTGTTAGGCAAATCGGGCCTTGCATAGTAGGCTGAGAGGTGCGTTCTGGCTACTAGGTACATTATTATATATATATATATATATATATATATATATATATATATATATATATATATATACATACACATTTTATATATAAATATTATATGTACATTTTATGTATAAATATTATATATACATTTTGTATAAATATATAAATATTATATATATATTTTATATATAAATATTATATTATATATATATATATAAAATTGTTATAATATAATATATTTATATATTATAATATATATATATAATATATATATACAATATATAAGGCACAACTCTCTTAAACACGAGAGTGAAGTATACAACTTTAGAAACACTTTCCCACCAGGAGACTCGAACCCTAGCCAGCACAGAAGCCTTCCAGCAACTGGCATAACAGATACGCCTGTTATGCCAGTTGCTGGAAGGCTTCTGTGCTGGCTAGGGTTCGAGTCTCCTGGTGGGAAAGTGTTTCTAAAGTTATATACAATATATATATTATATTTTTATATATATATTTTATAATATATATACATAACTATATATATTATATATATTGTACTCCGGTGTGTAATATATACACTGAGAGTTGACGTCAACTCTGGAGTATGTTCAGGATCACAGTATAGTTTGTGGGTGGTCAGAAAGTGGTCCTGGTTTAAGACCTACAGGTCTTAAACAATCCTCCATCATTATTACAGTGAACACCAATATACTGACAAACACAGACAGTGAACACCAACAAACTGACAAACATAGACAGTTAACACCAACAAACTAACATAGACAGTGAACACCAACAAACTAACATAGACAGTTAACACCAACAAACTAACATAGACAGTGAACACCAACAAACTAACATAGACAGTGAACACCAACAAACAAACAGACAGTGAACACCAACAAACAAACATAGACAGTGAACACCAACAAACAAACAGACAGTGAACACCAACAAACAAACAGACAGTGAACACCAACAAACAAACAGACAGTGAACACCAACAAACAAACATAGACAGTGAACACCAACAAACAAACAGACAGTGAACACCAACAAACAAACAGACAGTGAACACCAACAAACAAACAGACAGTGAACACCAACAAACAAACAGACAGTGAACACCAACAAACAAACATAGACAGTGAACACCAACAAACAAACAGACAGTGAACACCAACAAACAAACAGACAGTGAACACCAACAAACTGACAAACATAGACTTCCAAGTCTCTTATTTGTTTGTATCTGCAACTTGTTTAATGTAAGATTATTAACATCATACACCATAACCTTTCATGGGAATACGTTCTTTGTAATGTGAGAACTGGTTGGTTTGGCGTCGGGTTTAACGTCTATGGAAAAGGTTACTTAAAGGTTACTCCGGGGCGTCGCGACTCCGGGGCGTCACGACTGTGAGATCTCCCACACAGTGAACCACCAGCCCACACAGTGAACCACCAGCCCACACAGTGAACCACGATCCCACACAGTGAACCACGATCCCACACAGTGAACCACGATCCCACACAGTGAACCACGATCCCACACAGTGAACCACGATCCCACACAGTGAACCACGATCCCACACAGTGAACCACGATCCCACACAGTGAACCACGATCCCACACAGTGAACCACGATCCCACACAGTGAACCACGATCCCACACAGTGAACCACGATCCCACACAGTGACCACGATCCCACACAGTGAACCACGATCCCACACAGTGAACCACGATCCCACACAGTGAACCACGATCCCACACAGTGAACCACGATCCCACACAGTGAACCACGATCCCACACATCGAACCACGATCCCACACATTGAACCACGATCCCACACAGTGAACCACGAGCCACACAGTGAACCACGAGCCACAGATAAACGAGCCAGTTCATTCCTGGAATGGAAGGGAACCATCAGGAAAAAGAGCCAAGCCATTACGACTATATAGCACTGGGAAGGGATCAGGATAAGGATTTGGGATAGGACGGAAGAGGGGAAGGAATGGTGCCCAACCATTTGGACTTTTGGGGCCTGAACGCCGACCCTTCAAGAAGCAAGGCTGTCGCTCTGCCGACCTCTCCAAGTGGCTAGCCACCACGATCTTTCAGTCCAGCCTTCGAGTCCCTCTCCGACTTGTTGACACGCACGCACACGCTGCAATCCGATACCTCCTTTTCCTTGGCGAGACTTGAATGCTAAAGTGTTTGGGGAGATCAACAGCACGAGAGATTTGCGTGTGCGTGCGTGTATTTATGTGCGTGTGGGGCCTAGTCGAAGACGACGCCAGTGCCTCAAGTGCTCTCCGAACACGGCAGTTACTCAACTGATCCCCAAAACAAAGCTTAAATTAACTGACTCATTTCTATTGATATCATTTCAGCTCCCGGTGCTTCACTGAGGTGTGCGGCGCCTTAATGTACAAGTGATCTGGTAATCACCCGATAGCGTGAAACTTATTTTCAGCTTCACGAGCTTCAATGGAAGGGGGTTAACAGAGGGAGAGGTAGTGAGAGGCAGGTGGACAGGAGGGCGGGTGAGAGGCAGGTAGACAGGAGGGCGGGTGAGAGGCAGGTAGACACACCATCTGGTCACCACTTCGTCCGGGAGACATCTCCCGTCACGCAGGGTGCAGTCGCGCCTCCACAGATCTCCAGTATCAGCTCTTGATACTGATAATGGCTCAAAAGGGCCACCACTTACGGGCTATTCATGCCCGTGCCACCTTTTGGGTGGCTTAATCTTCATCAATCAATCATCAGGCAGGTAGATAGGAGGGCGGGTGAGGGGCAGGTAGATAGGAGGGCGAGTGAGGCAGGTTAGACAGGAGGGCGGGTGAGAGGCAGGTTAGACAGGAGGGCGGGTGAGAGGCAGGTTAGACAGGAGGGAGGGTGAGGGGCAGGTTAGACAGGAGGGAGGGTGAGGGGCAGGTTAGACAGGAGGGAGGGTGAGAGGCAGGTTAGACAGGAGGGCAGGTGAGAGGCAGGTTAGACAGGAGGGCAGGTGAGAGGCAGGTAGATAGGAGGGCGGGTGAGAGGCAGGTAGATAGGAGGGCGGGTGAGAGGCAGGTAGATAGGAGGGCGGGTGAGAGGCAGGTGGACAGGAGGGCGGGTGAGAGGCAGGTAGACAGGCGAGAGGGCGAGAGGCAGGTGGACAGGAGGGCGAGTGAGAGGCAGGTAGACAGGAGGGCGGGTGAGAGGCAGGTAGATAGGAGGGCGGGCGAGAGATAGGTAAGACAGGAGGGCGGGTGAGAGGCAGGTAGACAGGCGAGAGGGCGAGAGGCAGGTGGACAGGAGGGCGGGTGAGAGGCAGGTAGACAGGCGAGAGGGCGAGAGGCAGGTGGACAGGAGGGCGGGTGAGAGGCAGGTAGACAGGCGAGAGGGCGAGAGGCAGGTGGACAGGAGGGCGGGTGAGAGGCAGGTAGACAGGAGGGCGGGTGAGGGGCAGGTAGACAGGAGGGCGGGTGAGAGGCAGATAGACAGGAGGGCGGGTGAGAGGCAGGTAGACAGGAGGGCTGGTGAGAGACAGGTAGACAGGAGGGCGGGTGAGAGGCAGGTAGACAGGAGGGCTGGTGAGAGACAGGTAGACAGGAGGGCTGGTGAGAGACAGGTAGACAGGAGGGCGGGTGAGAGGCAGGTAGACAGGAGGGCTGGTGAGAGACAGGTAGACAGAGAGGTTAAAAACACAAGTAGTCGACGTCGACGAGTGTCAACAAATTTCACAACACAGGAGTTAGGAGACATCCTCAACAGCATCACAGACATCCTTAACAGCATCACAGACATCCTCAACAGCATCACAGACATCCTCAACAGCATCACAGACATCCTCAACAGCATCACAGACATCCTCAACAGCATCACAGACATCCTCAACAGCATCACAGACATCCTCAACAGCATCACAGACATCCTCAACAGCATCACAGACATCCTCAACAGCATCACAGACATCCTCAACAGCATCACAGACATCCTCAACAGCATCACAGACATCCTCAACAGCATCACAGACATCCTCAACAGCATCACAGACATCCTCAACAGCATCACAGACATCAACAACATCAGTGTTACGATGGCTGTCAAGATGCAGTCCTCGCCCGCCTCAACAGTCATTCATCCCACCTAATAAGATCATAGACGGCACAAACAATGCTTTAAGTTACTAAGGAAAGTGCCTCGAGCACGCTTTTGGGGCGAAATTAGGTTATAAAGGTGGCAAGAAGGACAAGAGCCGGAAACAAAATGGCGCCGGGCGGCAGGCGAGACATCGAGAAACTCGCCTGATGCAGCGGCGCCGGCCTCGAGGTCTTATAACGAAAGGTGCGAGTTGATAGAGCGCCAGGCTCACAGCCAATCAGCGATAATCTGTGACGTCATTGGCGGGCATCGAGCCAGGCTCAGGGATTGGCGCTCCGGTCACTGACCTTCCAGATATGGACGAGGACGGACGTCACACCAGAGCTGCACAAAATCCCGCCAGAATAGCGATGTGTGTGTCAAGTCGAGCCCAATATGGCGCAGCAGTACTTCGTCCACACATTGAGCCAACATTACTCAACCAGAGGAGGCAGCAGTTTAATAATCTTCGGCTGAGGTCGTGGTATCTCTGTAGACCTCACTGGTGTGAAGCTACCGAGGTGATGGTACGTCCTGGAGACGGACGCTCGCTTATGGGAAGTCATCGTAGTTAACGTCGGCGGACCTCTCTCAGGACACCCCTAGGAAATGGACGAGGATACCCGAAGATTTCATTGGAAGGGGAGCCTAGTGAGTGATCTACAACATCGAAGAGCAGCAGCAGCAGCAGCCCGAGGATACGTGTGACATCACGAGTCAGTTGATGGAGCAGTGACATCATTGAGGCGGCTGAGACTACACTGAGCTGAGCGAGGAGTGGGAGCATCCTGCTGCTGCGGAAATATAAACTTCTCTTAGTTAAGTAATCTGCCCTCCCCCCCCCCCCTTCCCCCGTCTGTTGATTACAAGTTCCTATGGAAGTTTTAGGATGTTTATCGATGCAACTGTGTATACACCAGTGCCTCCGTACCAACCTTCCCTGACTTTGGCGCCCTGGAGAGGCCACTCCAGACCGACAACCAAAGCACATCTCCACAGTCTACCGAGACTGATGGAAGCGTACTACTACTATATATATATATATATATATATATATATATATATATATATATATATATATATATATATATATATATATATATATATATATATATATATATTCACAATAACTTGCATGAACCACAAGCCAATTATATCAGAAAGAGCTTCTCTCGTGAAAGGTTCAAACCTTTGAGTGACAGGTGTAATGAACACACTGACAAGTCCAGTACTCTGACCACATAGCTACCAGACTGTTAAATGTCATTGGTAGCCGAAGCTGTTTCCCATCCAATGACCCAACAGCAGCTCAGTAACCACAGATCACAAGTTCGTTTTCATTGACACAATTCACTTATTTGAAAGAACACGAGTCCCAATTGTGACAATAACTTGCAGTCTAAGGTTTGAACCTTTCACGAGAGGAGCTCTTTCTGAGATATATATATATATTATATATATATTATATATATATATATATATATATATATTTTTTTTTTTTTTTAACCTAGAAGGGGTACCACCTCTGGTGCAAATGTAGGGACCCATAGCCTCGGAGAAGAAAATAAAGAGTACTCAGAGAAGACCTTGTGGATCATCACTGAACACTTTGATATTTTCTTCTCCTACCACCCCTATTCTTTTGGTATGTGTGTATATTTATCTAACTTTATTTGAAAATGTCATTACACAAAAAAAGTTACAATATTGATTACATGCAGGGTGCAAGGCTGCTTGTCACAAGTTGTACAGCTCTTCCAGCTCCTCAGATGGCGGTCAGGAACCATGGATGCAGTGAGCATTTCCTCTCTGGATTGCCACACTAAGGCGCCGAAAAAGAAAACTGGCAGCTCTAGGGTCTCTAGTAGTTTCGATTAGCTTAGACCCCAACTCCTTCAAAAAGCTAGCAGCACTTTTACCCCAGGCACCAAGTGTCTCTGAGGCAATGGGGACAAAATTGAAGTGGTGCTCAAGGTCTCTGTATTTACGTGACTTGGCCGCTTCCCGGTGATTGGCAGCTCCTCCTGCTTGTGTAGCACTGAAGTCAACATAGGTATTGGCTAAAGTTGAAAGATAGAGATAGAGATATATATATATATATATATATATATATATATATATATATATATATATATATATATATATATATATATATATATATATATATATATATATATATATATATATATATATATATATGACAATGTCAGACCACGGAGGAAAAATGAAACAGGAAATTTCCTTAAGTACTTTCGTATATTAAATACATCTTCAGAAGGTCCTGTTTCTGGAAATTTCCTGTTTCATTTTTCCTCCGTGGTCTGACATTGTCACATTCTTAATCACGTGTTTATTTTCGTGATATACACACACACATATATATATATATATATATATATATATATATATATATATATATATATATATATATATATATATATAAAGTATATATATATATATATATTTCATTGAATATGACCGCATATTCTGTATTTATTATTTTCTGGTTTAGGGCTTCTATCCCTCTAACTATTTTCTTAGCATCAGGGCTTAATTGGAATAGGAGTTCTCCAAAACTCATTTTCGTACTTTTAAGGTGAAGAAAAGAAGTGATTTACTATAGAGTGTATTACACTTATTTGTATAATTTGCACGACGTTTCGAACCTCCATGGTTCATTCTCAAGTGAACAGATCTTACAATACTAGTTGATTTTATACCCGCATTAGGTCAGGTGATAATACAATGAAGGTGAAAACATGGGGGGATACATAAGGGATAAACATAGGGGCTGCAGAAGGCTTATTGGCCCATACGAGGCATCTCCTATCTAAACACAAAGATTAATCCAGTGTAATTGGCCTGTTATGTTGGACATTGTCTTCTGTGTTGGCATCGATATGTTCTTGTCTTGTCCTTACTCTCATGGTGGGTAGAGTAAATAGTTCCGTGATTTGGGTGTTCATGGTAGGTCGCTCTATTCTTATGTGAATTGCCTCAAGAATTTGTAATCTTCTTGAATCTTGGGTTTTGTCTATTATGCAAGTATTCTTGTTCAACATTTCTCTTGTTAGAGTAATGTCATGGGCTTGTCTCATGTGATTCCTAGGGGCACCAGATTGAAGATGGCATGTCAAACGCCTCGTCAGCTTGGTCGACGTCATACCTATGTACTTACATTGAAGGTTACATCCTTCGTGGGGGCAAGTGTACATGTATACAACGCTTGACTGCTGTAGAGGGTTCTCCGTCGGCTTCGGGCTGTTTTTGATAAGGAGTTCGGAAGTCTTCTTGGTTTTGTAGAATATTATCAGGTTTATGTTTTGGTTAGGAGTAGTGCTTTTTACTCCTTTACGGATTATTTCTTTCATTATTCTTTCCTCTTTTATATGTTCACTGTGCATGGTAGATTTGTAATATAATTTTATTGGGGTGTTGTGGTTTCTGTTCTAGGTTCTGAATTATACCAACGGTCCAAGTGTCTTCTTATAGCAGCGTTTATTTCCGCGTTGCTATATCCGTTGTTCACCAATACCTGAGTTACTCTTTCAAACTCTCTACTCACGTTGCTCCATTCAGAGCAGTGGGTAAGCGCTCGACGAATATAAGCATTGAGAACACTGGCTTTGTATCTTTGGGGGCACTCACTTCTACCGTTCAGGCATAATCCTATGTTGGTGGGCTTGGTATATACGTTGGTGCTTAAAGAGGTTCCTGTTTTTGTTATTAGTACATCCAAGAATGGCAGACTGTTATTTTCACTATTTTCATGTGTAAATCGGAGTACTGACTCTCTCTCTAGGTGTCTTTTTAGGTCAATTAGTTCATCTGAGTCTTTTACTATTACGAATATGTCATCTACATAACGGCAGTATACAGTTGGTTTTTGTCTGCTACTGAAGACCCTATCTTCGATGGTTCCCATATAAAAATTAGCAAATAAAACTCCTAAGGGGGAGCCCATTGCTACTCCGTCTATTTGTAAATACATGTCTCCTTGTGGACTGATGAAAGGGGCTTCCTTTGTACATGCTTCGAGAAGACTTTTCAAGTGTGGCTCAGGTATGTCTAATTTGGGGGTGCTCTCGTCTCTGTATACTCTGTCCAGTATCATTCCTATGGTTGTGTCGACTGGGACGTTGGTAAAAAGGGATTCAACGTCCAGGGAAGCGATGATTCCATCGGGCTGGGTAGATTTGATCAATTCTAGGAAATCTGCTGATGATTGTAGACTAAACTTACTTGGAGTGTATGGAGTTAGGAGTTCATTGAGTTTCTTTGCCAGGTGATAAGTTGGGGTTGGTATTTGGCTGATTATAGGGCGTAGTGGGTTACCTGGTTTATGCGTCTTAACATTGCCGTAGGCACAGCCCGAAGCCGACGGAGAACCCTCTACAGCAGTCAAGCGTTGTATACATGTACACTTGCCCCCACGAAGGATGTAACCTTCAATGTAAGTACATAGGTATGACGTCGACCAAGCTGACGAGGCGTTTGACATGCCATCTTCAATCTGGTGCCCCTAGGAATCACATGAGACAAGCCCATGACATTACTCTAACAAGAGAAATGTTGAACAAGAATACTTGCATAATAGACAAAACCCAAGATTCAAGAAGATTACAAATTCTTGAGGCAATTCACATAAGAATAGAGCGACCTACCATGAACACCCAAATCACGGAACTATTTACTCTACCCACCATGAGAGTAAGGACAAGACCAGAACATATCGATGCCAACACAGAAGACAATGTCCAACATAACAGGCCAATTACACTGGATTAATCTTTGTGTTTAGATAGGAGATGCCTCGTATGGGCCAATACGCCTTCTGCAGCCCCTATGTTTATCCCTTATGTATCCCCCCATGTTTTTCACCTTCATTGTATTATCACCTGACCTAATGCGGGTATAAAATCAACTAGTATTGTAAGATCTGTTCACTTGAGAATGAACCATGGAGGTTCGAAACGTCGTGCAAATTATACAAATAAGTGTAATACACTCTATAGTAAATCACTTCTTTTCTTCACCTTAAAAGTACGAAAATGAGTTTTGGAGAACTCCTATTCCAATTAAGCCCTGATGCTAAGAAAATAGTTAGAGGAATAGAAGCCCTAAACCAGAAAATAATAAATACAGAATATGCGGTCATATTCAATGAAACATGTTTGAAAGAAAACCTGCTGCCAGTATACACCAATATATATATATATATATATATATATATATATATATATATATATATATATATATATATATATATATATATATATATATATATATATATATATATAGTTTATATTATATTTGAGTTGATAACAATGAATTAATGTTAATATTACACTTTGAAAAGATACTGAAGTATAATTTATCTCATGAAGAGAAGCTTAGTGCTGGTATATGATTATTATTATCGGACGTTCTGTGATTCAGATAAAGATTAATTACAAAGCCTCTTTTTCTACTGTGAATCAAATTAGTATGTTAAAGTGAATTATAATTGCCTAGTTTAATAGAGAAAAGCAGCACTGATTAAAGGTTAAAAGTGGGCGTTTGTTTTTTCTAAGTTGGATGAGGCTAGCATCCAGCCGGCATTACTGCGGCGCTTCCCTTGCAGGAATATAATATTTCATCTTTTCCCCTCTTCCCCCCCCCCCACACCGTAACAAAGTCATTACCAACATCACAAACATCAACAGCATCAGAGACATCACCTGCCTCAGACGTCAGCATTAACGGCATCACAGACATCACCAACGTCACATACATCAACACCCACAACATTACAACACCCACAACATTACAAGACAACATTACAACACCCACAACATTACAAGACAACATCAACACCCACAACATCACAGACAACATAAACACCCACAACATCAACACCCACAACATTACAAGACAACATCAACACCCACAACATCAACACCCACAGCATCACAGACAACATAAACACCCACAATATCAACACCCACAACATCACAGACAACATCAACACCCACAACATCACAGACAACATCAACACCCACAACATCAACACCCACAACATCAACACCCACAACATCAACACCCACAACATCAACACCCACAACATCACAGACAACATCAACACCCACAACATCAACACCCACAACATCACAGACAACATCAACACCCACAACATCAACACCCACAACATCAACACCCACAACATCAACACCCACAACATCACAGACAACATCAACACCCACAGCATCAACACCCACAACATCAACACCCACAACATCAACACCCACAACATCAACACCCACAACATCAACACCCACAACATCAACACCCACAACATCAACACCCACAACATCAACACCCACAACATCACAGACAACATCAACACCCACAGCATCAACACCCACAGCATCAACACCCACAACATCAACACCCACAACATCAACACCCACAACATCAACACCCACAACATCAACACCCACAACATCAACACCCACAACATCAACACCCACAACATCAACACCCACAACATCAACACCCACAACATCACAGACAACATCAACACCCACAGCATCACAGACAACATCAACACCCACAACATCACAGACAACATCAACACCCACAACATCACAGACAACATAAACACCCACAACATCACAGACAACATCAACACCCACAACATCACAGACAACATCAACACCCACAGCATCACAGACAACATCAACACCCACAGCATCACAGACAACATCAACACCCACAACATCACAGACAACATCAACACCCACAACATCACAGACAACATCAACACCCACAACATCACAGACAACATCAACACCCACAGCATCACAGACAACATCAACACCTACAACATCACAGACAACATCAACACCCACAACATCAACACCCACAACATCACAGACAACATCAACACCCACAACATCAACACCCACAACATCAACACCCACAACATCAACACCCACAACATCAACACCCACAGCATCAACACCCACAACATCACAGACAACATCAACACCCACAACATCACAGACAACATCAACACCCACATCATCACAGAACACATCTCTCAACACCCTCTAATCACCTGCATTACAATTAGCAATTTACCATGAAGGCAAACAGTACCTGCACCGTCAAATGAATTTACATAGCAAGTGATGGGCCAAGATAATCTCCAGGGAGTCCGTGTTTGATGGCAGGCTCCGTGGTAGACCCACAAAATACATGCTGCATCTTGCCAATTGGTTTCCCGGTAAGCACAAGGCCTTAACTCGTAGCCAGAGGGCGACACTTTGCATGCAGCAAAACAATCGGGTATAACTGCCTTCACAATTGATTTGGTTATAGTCAGTATACAAACTTCTAGGAAGCTTACTCTGCATGTCTATGCCCAACCGCATAGGCTAGATGGTATAGCAGCCCGTCCTCGAGAATTAAATCGTGGGAGGGGATTGGGTAAATGTAACAGCCCCATAAGTGCAATTATGCACTGTTTATGACAGTAAGAAAGTGTACTTATTACACTTATTTTTAAATCGTACTGTTAATTCGGAGGATGGGTTAGGTATAGAGCGACGGTCTGTCTCGTCTTGAGGGTCGGTGTTCACTCCTCCGACCGTCCAAGTGGTTGGGCACTATTCCTTCCTCCACTGGACCTATCCTAAGTCCTTATCCTCAGTCCTTCCAAGTGGTATATTGTCAAAATGTCTTAGCGTTTTCTCCTGGTAATTACCTTACGCATACCCGAATCCACCAGAGAGAATGATTTTTGGTTTATCTGTTCGAGGTTGGCGGCCAGACATGTGGGGTTAGTCGCAACAAAATGTGCAGGATGACTGGTGGTTGTTAGGGGACGGTCATAGGAGGGCAGGGCAAAAAAAAATACCGGACAGTGACCTAACAACAAAGTAACTAAATAACTGCCATTAACGGGCAAATGATGCCAGTTTCGAATCCACTTAACTACCCGCCTCCATCGCCCTCAAAATTCATCCAGTACATTATTTTCTACTGGATCATTGAATGATATTTTTCTGCCCCAATTTATTTATCGATGAAGACTGTGTAGTGACGACACAGTGACTGAGGGAAGGTGGCGACGGTGAAGGAAGGTGAAGATGATGAGTGGTGTAGGAGTGCCCGTCGGCGCTCAGGTGGTGAAGATGGTGACAGTGAGGAAGATAATGACAGTGAGGAAGATAGTGAGAAGTTTGATGGTTAGGTTAGGTTACCACGCTGGCTAGACCCTCGAGTTGGAATATAGTTTGTTGTCTTCAATATTCTTTGTACTAATGTTAATGTATAGTGGGTGGGGCTACAAGTCGTGGTGGTAGTGGGTGGAGCTACAAGTCGTGGTGGTAGTGGGTGGGGCTACAAGTCATGGTGGTAGTGGGTGGGGCTACAAGTCATGGTGGTAGTGGGTGGGGCTACAAGTCATGGTGGTAGTGGGTGGGGCTACAAGTCATGGTGGTAGTGGGTGGAGCTACAAGTCGTGGTGGTAGTGCAACCCGTTCTCGCAAATTCGTAAAGTCAATATTGACTTATTAACTACGTGCATAGGTGATATACTAAACATAATAGATACCCTTAAAAAGATTCATAGAAAACACCGACCTTACCTAACCTTGTTAGTATCTTAAGATAAGCATCTTATTGCTTCGTAATTACAATTATTACTTAACCTATACCTATCATAGGTTAGGTAATAATTGTAATTACGAAGCAATAAGATGCTTATCTTAACATACTAAGTAGGTTAGGTAAGGTCGGTGTTTTCTATGAATCTTTTTAAGGGTATCTATTATGTTAAGTATGTCACCTATGCACATATTTAATAAGTCAATATTGACTTAATAAATTTGCGAGAACGGGTTGGGTAGTGGGTGGGGCTACAAGTCGTGGTGGTAGTGGGTGGGGCTACAAGTCGCGGTGGTAGTGGGTGGGGCTACAAGTCGCGGTGGTAGTGGGTGGGGCTACAAGTCGCGGAGGAAGTGGGTGGGGCTACAAGTCGCGGTGGTAGTGGGTGGGGCTACAAGTCGCGGTGGTAGTGGGTGGGGCTACAAGTCGCGGTGGTAGTGGGTGGGGCTACAAGTCGCGGTGGTAGTGGGTGGGGCTACAAGTCGCGGTGGTAGTGGGTGGGGCTACAAGTCGCGGTGGTAGTGGGTGGGGCTACAAGTCGCGGTGGTAGTGGGTGGGGCTACAAGTCGCGGTGGTAGTGGGTGGGGCTACAAGTCGCGGTGGTAGTGGGTGGGGCTACAAGTCGCGGTGGTAGTGGGTGGGGCTACAAGTCGCGGTGGTAGTGGGTGGGGCTACAAGTCGCGGTGGTAGTGGGTGGGGCTACAAGTCGCGGTGGTAGTGGGTGGGGCTACAAGTCGCGGTGGTAGTGGGTGGGGCTACAAGTCGCGGTGGTAGTGGGTGGGGCTACAAGTCGCGGTGGTAGTGGGTGGGGCTACAAGTCGCGGTGGTAGTGGGTGGGGCTACAAGTCGCGGTGGTAGTGGGTGGGGCTACAAGTCGCGGTGGTAGTGGGTGGGGCTACAAGTCGCGGTGGTAGTGGGTGGGGCTACAAGTCGCGGTGGTAGTGGGTGGGGCTACAAGTCGCGGTGGTAGTGGGTGGGGCTACAAGTCGCGGTGGTAGTGGGTGGGGCTACAAGTCGCGGTGGTAGTGGGTGGGGCTACAAGTCGCGGTGGTAGTGGGTGGGGCTACAAGTCGCGGTGGTAGTGGGTGGGGCTACAAGTCGCGGTGGTAGTGGGTGGGGCTACAAGTCGCGGTGGTAGTGGGTGGGGCTACAAGTCGCGGTGGTAGTGGGTGGGGCTACAAGTCGCGGTGGTAGTGGGTGGGGCTACAAGTCGCGGTGGTAGTGGGTGGGGCTACAAGTCGCGGTGGTAGTGGGTGGGGCTACAAGTCGCGGTGGTAGTGGGTGGGGCTACAAGTCGCGGTGGTAGTGGGTGGGGCTACAAGTCGCGGTGGTAGTGGGTGGGGCTACAAGTCGCGGTGGTAGTGGGTGGGGCTACAAGTCGCGGTGGTAGTGGGTGGGGCTACAAGTCGCGGTGGTAGTGGGTGGGGCTACAAGTCGCGGTGGTAGTGGGTGGGGCTACAAGTCGCGGTGGTAGTGGGTGGGGCTACAAGTCGCGGTGGTAGTGGGTGGGGCTACAAGTCGCGGTGGTAGTGGGTGGGGCTACAAGTCGTGGTGGTAGTGGGTGGGGCTACAAGTCGTGGTGGTAGTGGGTGGGGCTACAAGTCGTGGTGGTAGTGGGTGGGGCTACAAGTCGTGGTGGTAGTGGGTGGGGCTACAAGTCGTGGTGGTAGTGGGTGGGGCTACAAGTCGTGGTGGTAGTGGGTGGGGCTACAAGTCGTGGTGGTAGTGGGTGGGGCTACAAGTCGTGGTGGTAGTGGGTGGGGCTACAAGTCGTGGTGGTAGTGGGTGGGGCTACAAGTCGTGGTGGTAGTGGGTGGGGCTACAAGTCGTGGTGGTAGTGGGTGGGGCTACAAGTCGTGGTGGTAGTGGGTGGGGCTACAAGTCGTGGTGGTAGTGGGTGGAGCTACAAGTCGTGGTGGTAGTGGGTGGAGCTACAAGTCGTGGTGGTAGTGGGTGGAGCTACAAGTCGTGGTGGTAGTGGGTGGAGCTACAAGTCGTGGTGGTAGTGGGTGGAGCTACAAGTCGTGGTGGTAGTGGGTGGAGCTACAAGTCGTGGTGGTAGTGGGTGGAGCTACAAGTCGTGGTGGTAGTGGGTGGAGCTACAAGTCGTGGTGGTAGTGGGTGGGGCTACAAGTCGTGGTGGTAGTGGGTGGAGCTACAAGTCGTGGTGGTGGTAGTGGGTGGAGCTACAAGTCGTGGTGGTGGTAGTGGGTGGAGCTACAAGTCGTGGTGGTAGTGGGTGGAGCTACAAGTCGTGGTGGTGGTAGTGGGTGGAGCTACAAGTCGTGGTGGTGGTAGTGGGTGGAGCTACAAGTCGTAGGGGTGTTTAATCATATGTTTGTAGCCGAAATCCCAAGACCGATACAATAATTAAGATCAGATACAATACTTAAGATCACATACAACGAAATATTCCGATTCACGAAGACCTTCCTACGCCTCCAATTAAGAGCCACGCATCTCTTATCTCGACCACAAACGACTTGAACTTATTTCCTAAAGTGTCGACAAGCCCAGAGGCAGCACGCAGGACGGGTTCGACCCCCCAGAGGATAATATTGTTGCGAGTACCCCACTTAATGCTTGAGGGGGTTCGTAAACTAATTTAGGAAATACCGGGCCGCTATTAGCCAGAGGAGAGGTAAAGACTGGCGCTCAAGTGGACCCTTAAAGTGCTTGCAGAACCCTTGACCTAAGGGTGAACTTGCCCACAAGAAATGCTCACTGTAGTATGATATAACATTTGGAAAGTTATCATGTTTAATGTAGAATGATAACATCTGGAAAGTTATCATGCTCAATGTAGCATGGTAACATCTGGAAAGTTATCATGCTCAATGTAGCATGGTAACATCTGGAAAGTTATCATGCTCAATGTAGCATGATAACATTTGGAAAGTTATCATGCTCATGTGGAAGAGATCGCGTGGAGGGGTGAGAAGGGGGGGGGGGGATAACCTTGAGACGGTCACTAGGAGAAGTGGTGAGAAATAACCAGATGTGGAAGGCGTCTGAAGATGTCTGTCTGTCTGGGTAAAAGATTTGGCAGGAAAATCATCTTAAGATCACAGCAAGGAACACACACACAGCAAGGAACACACACACACAGCAAGGAACACACACACACAGCAAGGAACACACACACACAGCAAGGAACACACACACACACAGCAAGGAACACACACACACACAGCAAGGAACACACACACACACAGCAAGGAACACACACACAGCAAGGAACACACACAGCAAGGAACACACACACAGCAAGGAACACACACACAGCAAGGAACACACACACAGCAAGGAACACACACAGCAAGGAACACACACAGAGCAAGGAACACACACACAACAAGGAACACACACACAACAAGGAACACACACACAGCAAGGAACACACACACAGCAAGGAACACACACACACACACAGCAAGGAACACACACACACACACAGCAAGGAACACACACACACACACACAGCAAGGAACACACACACAGCAAGGAACACACACAGCAAGGAACACACACACAGCAAGGAACACACACACAGCAAGGAACACACACACAGCAAGGAACACACACAGCAAGGAACACACACAGAGCAAGGAACACACACACAACAAGGAACACACACACAACAAGGAACACACACACAGCAAGGAACACACACACAGCAAGGAACACACACACAGCAAGGAACACACACACACACACAGCAAGGAACACACACACACACACAGCAAGGAACACACACACACACACACAGCAAGGAACACACACACACACACACAGCAAGGAACACACACACACACACAGCAAGGAACACACACACACACACAGCAAGGAACACACACACACACACAGCAAGGAACACACACACACACACAGCAAGGAACACACACACACACACACAGCAAGGAACACACACACACACACACAGCAAGGAACACACACACACACACACAGCAAGGAACACACACACACACACACAGCAAGCAACACACACACACACACACAGCAAGGAACACACACACACACACACAGCAATGAACACACACACACACACACAGCAAGGAACACACACACACACACACAGCAAGGAACACACACACACACACACAGCAAGGAACACACACACACACACAGCAAGGAACACACACACACACACAGCAAGGAACACACACACACACACAGCAAGGAACACACACACACACACAGCAAGGAACACACACACACACACAGCAAGGAACACACACACACACACAGCAAGGAACACACACACACACACAGCAAGGAACACACACACACACACAGCAAGGAACACACACACACACACAGCAAGGAACACACACACACACACAGCAAGGAACACACACACACACACAGCAAGGAACACACACACACACACAGCAAGGAACACACACACACACAGCAAGGAACACACACACACACACAGCAAGGAACACACACACACACACAGCAAGGAACACACACACACACAGCAAGGAACACACACACACACAGCAAGGAACACACACACACACAGCAAGGAACACACACACACACAGCAAGGAACACACACACACACAGCAAGGAACACACACACACACAGCAAGGAACACACACACACAGCAAGGAACACACACACACAGCAAGGAACACACACACACAGCAAGGAACACACACACACAGCAAGGAACACACACACAGCAAGGAACACACACACACAGCAAGGAACACACACACACAGCAAGGAACACACACACACAGCAAGGAACACACACACAGCAAGGAACACACACACAGCAAGGAACACACACACAGCAAGGAACACACACACAGCAAGGAACACACACACAGCAAGGAACACACACAGCAAGGAACACACACACAGCAAGGAACACACACACAGCAAGGAACACACAACAAGGTGTAGAATAAATAATTCCACTGTTAAACATTTTACAATTACAATAAAGAGAGTCAACATTCAGTGAGTCCAAACTCACCCACCGCTCACAGGTGTGGCCACATGTGGGTGGTGCACCAGCCACAGGTGTGGCCACATGTGGGTGGTACACCAGCCCGGCCTTATTGATAAACTTCAAGAACCTTCGTGTCCTATGTGGCCTATGCACGTATGCAACAGGTGGCCTATGCACGTATGCAACAGGTGACCTATGCACGTATGCAACAGGTGACCTATTCAACTATACATCAGGTGGGCTAAATAATAGGTGGATTATATAACAAGTGCGCTATGCAACTATGCAACCGGTGGGGCTATGCAACCGGTGGGGGCTATGCAACCGGTGGGGGCTATGCAACCGGTGGGGCTATGCAACCGGTGGGGCTATGCAACCGGTGGGGGCTATGCAACCGGTGGGGGCTATGCAACCGGTGGGGCTATGCAACCGGGGGGGCTATGCAACCGGTGGGGGCTATGCAACCGGTGGGGCTATGCAACCGGTGGGGGCTATGCAACCGGTGGGGGCTATGCAACCGGTGGGGGCTATGCAACCGGTGGGGCTATGCAACCGGGGGGGCTATGCAACCGGTGGGGCTATGAAACAGTTGCTCATCAGTATAGGCCATAAGGCACACAAAACTGCAATTGTTTGAGCCAGACCATCAACTCGACCCATGCCAGTCTTAAACAGCTGTTGACAACGCACAGGGCTGTAACCTGTGGACTCCTTATCGTGAATGACGTAGTACGGACCTACCCGCCTAACAACCCTACCACAAGGCCACTGACCCGATAACTACCACAGACACCACAGCCATCGGCCTGTTATAAAACAGAAATGTATATTGAGTACTCGGGCCAAAGGTACAGACGGACCCACACAATGAATTATAAACAAGACTCAATGGCTTCAGACAATGAATATGAAATGTTAAGTTAGCAGTCAAGTTATACAAAATGCAGCGCGGAATTTGAATAATTAAGCATCAGGCGTCAATGCCCTTTTTTCTACGTGAAATTAATAATATATTTACAGGTGAAATATTCACAGGTGACAGAATGTTGTTGTTGTTGTTGTTTAAGATTTGCCACCTGGAACAAACAGTCCCAAGTAGCACGGGCTATGGTGAGCCCGCAGGGTGACTGGAGCAGCAACTAGCTCCTATGATGTCCTTATCATCCCTCAATAGACCGTGACGGAGGACTGAACATCAGAAAGCCAGTTTAAACAGCTAAGCTTTTTCTCTTTACTTTTCTCTCGTTTTTTATACAATATTTAGGTCAACAATTCCTTACTTTAAATACTTAAGAGGAATGATTAGTAGGCAATTTTCCATGTAAGGAACACAGCAAGAGGGACAGCAAGGAACGCAGCATGGATCACAGCATGGATCACAGCAAGGAACAGAGCAACGATCACGGCAAGGGACACAGCATGGAACACAGCCAGCGACACAGCATGGAACACAGCCAGCGACACAGCCAGCGACACAGCATGGGACACAGCATGGGACACAGCCAGCGACACAGCATGGGACACAGCCAGCGACACAGCCAGCGACACAGCCAGCGACACAGCCAGCGACACAGCATGGAACACAGCATGGAACACAGCATGGAACACAGCATGGAACACAGCATGGAACACAACAAGGATGGTGTACCAGTAGATTTACTGAAACCCATTAAAAAACAAAGTTCCAGAAGAGAATATTTAACAAAACTAATGTGTACAAAACGTATTGACCAACAGTTTGTACTCCAGCTATTAAATACATAATAATGTGGTGAATATCTAGAGAATACTTATTCCTCCATCCTCTCCTGCCAGCCTCTCACCCCTCACCCCAGCCTCTCACCCCTCACCCCAGCCTCTCACCCCCCTCACGCCAGCCTCTCACCCCAGCCTCTCACCCCTCACCCCAGCCTCTCACCCCTCACCCCAGCCTCTCACCCCTCACCCCAGCCTCTCACCCCTCACCCCAGCCTCTCACCCCTCACCCCAGCCTCTCACCCCTCACCCCAGCCTCTCACCCCTCACCCCAGCCTCTCACCCCTCATCCCAACCTCTCACCCGTCACCCCAGCCTCTCACCCCTCACCCCAGCCTCTCACCCCTCACCCCAGCCTCTCACCCCTCACCCCAGCCTCTCACCCCTCACCCCTCACCCCAGCCTCTCACCCCTCACCCCAGCCTCTCACCCCTCACCCCAGCCTCTCACCCCTCACCCCAGCCTCTCACCCCAGCCTCTCACCCCTCACCCCAGCCTCTCACCCCCCTCACCCCAGCCTCTCACCCCCTCACCCCAGCCTCTCACCCCCTCACCCCAGCCTCTCACCCCCCTCACCCCAGCCTCTCACCCCCTCACCCCAGCCTCTCACCCCCTCAAGTGTATATATATATATATATATATATATATATATATATATATATATATATATATATATATATATATATATATATATATATATATATAGTAGTAGCGCAGTCTGTAATGCCAGTCACAAAAGTATTAAAAAAAGAAAAGAAAAAAAAAGTATACTGCAAAAGGTGTCTTCACGGTGTTATAAACTGTAGGATAAAGCAGAGGGAAAAAACATTTAGAAATACTTTACTTTAAAAATAAATTAAACAAATTAAAAAAAATATCCAGGCTTGGCTTTAATACAAAGTGTGCAAAACAAACAAGATGAACAATCAAATATACATTACGTTAAGGTGCAAAATAAGATATGACGCGGAATACCGTAAGTCAAACTGATTAGCTCTGTTTCCACACCGGGGTATGTCAACAGGTCTACTCAGACGAGCACTCTGGAGTACTCTGAATCTTGGAGAGTTGTTTGTTGTTTTAGATTCAGCTACTCGGAACTAAAAGTTCCAAGTAACACGGGCTATGGTTCGTGGAGAGCTTGGTAGCCCTATATATACAGAATATCGGCCGGCCAGAGGGCGCTGACAGTCTTCTTTAACTATGAACCGGCTCACTTCAACTGCTTGTTTGGGAGGGCGTGGCCTCCCAGTGACCCTGGTGCGAGGTGGGGTGACGGGTCGTGAAGGGGGGGGGGGAGGGGGGGGGAGACTGGTAGTACTGTCTAGACGTTTGTAAGTAGTTGTTGTTGTTGTTGTTCTTGGCTGCAGTTCTTGATTACATAGACGTGAATGAGTAGAATAGGTGATAAGGGAGTAGGCCGAGTCACTTTCTAGAGATTTTACCGATTTATATATATATATATATATATATATATATATATATATATATATATATATATATATATGTCGTACCTAGTAGCCAGAACTCACTTCTCAGCCTACTATTCAAGGCCCGATTTGCCTAATAAGCCAAGTTTTCCTGAATTAATATATTTTCTATAATTTTTTTCTTATGAAATGATAAAGCTACCCTTTTCACTGTGTATGAGGTCAATTTTTTTTTATTGGAGTTAAAATTAACGTAGATATATGACCGAACCTAACCAACCCTACCTAACCTAACCTAACCTATATATAGGTAAGGTTAGGTTAGGTAGCCAGAAAAAGCTAGGTTAGGTTAGGTAGGTTAGGTAGACGAAAAAAATTAATTCATTAATTCATGAAAACTTGGCTTATTAGGCAAATCGGGCCTTGCATAGTAGGTGATACTGAGAAGTGAGTTCTGGCTACTAGGTACGACATATATATATATATATATATATATATATATATATATATATATATAGGTTAGTAAAATATCTGACTGGGACGTTGATCACCTTGCAACTTCCTGTCCAAGTGACACTTCAGAAAAGTCCTTTAGTTCCAGGGGCCAGATTCACGAAAGCAGTTACGCAAACTTACGAACCTGTACATCTTTTCTCAATCTTTGGCGGCTTTGTTTACAATTATTAAACAGTTAATGAGCTCCGAAGCACCAGGAGGCTGTTTATAACTATAACAACAGTTGAATGGGACGTTTTCATGCTTGTAAACTGCTTAATAAATGTAACCAAAGCCGTCAAAGATTGAGGAAAGATGTACACGTTCGTTAGTGCTTGCGTAAGTGCTTTCGTGAATCTGGCCCCAGTTGGATAGGAGATAGGTATCTCAGGAATCCTTCCTTATTGCGGGTGCTGGTGGTTCAGTAAGTGCTGTGGGCTGCTGCTTGTATGGTCTGCGGTTCAAAGCTCAGATTGTCCTAGTCAGTGAAGTGTTATATTCCACGATACGATAAAATATAAATAAAAGTGTGCGAGTGTGTACTCGCCTAGTTGTGCTTACGGCGGTTGAGCTCTGGCTCTTTGACCCAAACTGTCAACGTGTGTTCCTGAGCCTACTTGGCTCTATCATATCTACACTTGAAACTGTGTATGGAGTCTGCCTCCACCACATCACTTTCTAATGCATTCCATTTATCAACTACTCTGACACTAACAAAAATTATAATGGCTCATTTGGGCACTCAGTTTTCACTAGTGTTCCCTTGTGCGTGTACCCCTTGTGTTAAATGGTCTGTTTTTATCTACCCTATCAATTCGTTTGAGAATCTTGCATGTGGTGATCATGTCCCCTCTAACTATTCTGTCTCCCAGTGACGTGACGTTAAATTCCCGTAGTCTCTCCTCGTAGCTCATACCCCTGAGCTCGGGTAGTAGTCTGGTGGCAAACCTTTGAACCTTTTCCAGTTTAGTCTTATGCTTGACTAGATATGAAATCCATGCTGGAGCTGCATACTTCAGAAATGGTCTGACGTATGTAGTTCTGAATGATTCCGAAGTTCTGAATATATGTATATGTGTGTGTGTGTGTGTGTGTGTGTGTGTGTGTGTGTGTGTGTGTGTGTGTGTGTGTGTGTGTGTGTGTGTGTGCGCGCGCGTTTTCACCTAGTTGTGCTTGCGAGGGTTTAGCTCTGCTCTTTCGGCCCGCCTCTCAACTGTCAATCAATCAACTGTTACTAACATACGAAAGAAGTCTCATATTTGGTGTAATTGTGGGGATCCAAAGGCTACAAAATGAAAATTAAAAGCCGAGTTAATTTCTCTAGTATTTAGAGAGGAACCTGTCGTTCGCCTCTAAATACGTGTATCATCATCTCCTAAAATATGTGAAACGTGTGTCTTAAATATGTGAACATCGCAAGCGTCATGGTGAACTTTCTTACCGTATGCAGGCGAGGAGTCACAATAACGTGGGTGAAATATGTTGACCACACCACACACTAGAAGGTGAAGGGACGACGACGTTTCGGTCCGTCCTGAACCATTCTCAAGATCATTGTTCCTTATAACCGTAGTTACCCCACATGGCGGTGGAATCCTTGAAGCGGCTCCCCACACAAAAATAATCTCCGTATAGAGCAGCTCACTCGAGGGTTCGATCCTCAACCTTGGTAGGAAGTGGGGTGGGCGGCGCTCACACACAACAGGCCGAGGACAAGCAAGGCTTCAGCATTGTTATGGGCGTTCGAGTCAGCCAATTAGCGAAGCATTTTTAGTGCTCTGGCTTGTTGACTTTTTTTTTTTTTTTTGCCTCTCGTGGTGGTGGTGTGAGGCATCAACATGGCTCAGGATTTGGCCCACTTTTTCCTCGCACTTTTTTCCCTCTCTCCTGTGTTCTCGGCCTTGTCTTCTAACCTTCAAGTTTGGTGGATTCCTCTTTTTTATTATTGTTTTCCCTCTCTCTCTTCCTCTTGTACTTTCCTCTTTGTCTTTCTCTAGTATATTTAACTTTTTGTATTCTCCTCTCATAGTTTTTCTCCTCCTTCCCTCAACCTCTTCTATATTCCTCTTCCCTCTACATTCCTCTTCCATCCATCTATTGTTCTAAAAAAAAGATTCTATCCATAGTAACTATTGGTAGTATATACAAAATGTGTACTGTTGCACCCTATAAAAGTCCACGTTTTGTGGACTTCTATAGAATGGAAAGGGTGGGGATGAAAAAAATTATAGACGGTCTCGCTTCATGCAGGTCGGCGTTCAATCCCCGACCATCTAAGTGGTTGGGGCACCATTCCTTTCCCTCCGTCCCATCCTCTAATCCTTATCCTGCCCCCCCCCCCCTTCCAAGTGCTATATACTCACTATGGCTTTGTGCTTTTCCCTGGTAGTTCCCTCTCCTTCAGCGTTTCTAAAGGGCATAACAGAGAAGCAGCATGACCATGAACCCTAACCTAACCTGTTCTAGGACTAATATGAAAAGGACTTGAGAATGGTCCAGGACGGACCGAAACGTCGTCGTCCCTTCAACTTCTAGTGTGTGGTGTGGTCAACACTAATATGAAAAACCTGAAGTCTAACATACAGCACTTTAGGCCTAATTTATTTATATTACATATATATATATATATATATATATATATATATATATATATATATATATATATATATATATATATATATATATATATATATATATATAATGGTGAGGACTTAGAAAAGTCGGGTTGGTTGCTGCCGTTTCTGACAAAAGTTATGGGTTCAACAGTTCGTATTTTGTACGTTCCAGCCATAGTAACTTTAGATACTATTGCTTTTGGTGGATAGATTATAAAATATTTAATGTTCGATTTATTTTCATTTCCCCCTTTTATTGACTATTTTCCTGTTTGTCTTCGATTTCTCTAAAAGTCATCTTTAATTATTTATTTAAAAAATTGGGCTTCCAGTTTTTCTGATAAAAATTCATTAGGTTTTCTTCCCTTTTTTTTTCCTTTTGATATTTTGTCTTCAAAAAATAAACTACATTTGTACGTTTGAAAATCTCTCGTCACACTCCCCCCCCCCCCCGTTTCAGACCTCACCTTCTTAACATCTTTATTATCCTGAATTGTCTTCATCTTCATCAATTTCTTCGTCATCTTAAATTTTCTGTCGTCTCATCTTCATTTTCTACATCATCGTCGTCTTAAATGTTCTTGATTCGTCATTTTCTTGATTGTCATCTTCATTGTCATCATCTTATCCTTCATGTTCACTATATTCTCTTCGCCTGCTTCGTCTCTTACTTTTTATTAACTCTTAATTATTTATTTCTTAAGACTTGGTAACGTCAGACTTGGTAACGTCAGACTTGGTAACGTCAGACTGGGTAGCTTCAGACTGGGTAGCTT
>NW_025575211.1:20000-45000 GCF_020424385.1 Procambarus clarkii | reverse complement strand
CTCCAGCCTGCATCTCAAGCTTTTTCACTAGCCTCTTGTGTGGCACTGTATCAAAGGCTTTCTGGCAATCCAAAAATATGCAGTCTGCCCACCCTTCTCTTTCTTGCCTGATTTTTGTTGCCTGGTCGTAGAATTCAAGTAACACTGTGAGGCAGGACTTGCCATCCCTGAACCCATGTTGGTGCTGTGTTAGAAAATTCTTTCGCTCCAGATGTTCCACTAGCTTTCTTCGCATAATCTTATACATCAGCTTGTATGGTTTGCAGTTTAGGGACACTGGCCTGTAGTTCAGTGCCTACTGTCTATCCCCTTTCTTGTATATTGTGACTACGTTAGCTCTTTTCCAAATTTGTGGTAGTTCCCCTGTTGCCAGTGATTTGTTATACACTATGGAGAGTAGCAGGCACAGTTCTTCTGCTCCTTCCTTTAGTATCCAAGGGGAAATTCCATCTGGGCCCATAACCTTTGTCACATCGAACTTTAGTAAACACTTCCTTACTTCCCCGCTGGTAACCTCAAATTCTTCCAGTGGTTCGTGGTTAACTATTCCCTCCCTTATCTCTGGAATTTTTCCTTGCTCTAAGGTGAAGACCTGGAATTTCTTATTCAGTTCCTCACACACTTCCTTGTCGTTTGTAGTGAATCCTTCTGGCTCTATCCTTAATTTCATTATCTGTTCCTTTGACTGTTATTTCTCCTTATGTGGCTGTACAGCAATTTAGGCTGAGTCTTTGCCTTGCTTGCCATGGCATTTTCGTATTACCTTTCTGCCTCTCTTCTCATCCTGACATATTCATTCCTGGCACTCTGGTATCTTTCTCTGCTCTCAAGTGTCCTGTTATTCTTATAGTTTCTCCATTCCCTTTTACTTTGCTGCTTAGCTAGCCTACATCTCTGATTAAACCATGGGTTTGTCATCTTCATTTCACTGTTTTCCTTTTGGACTGGGACAAACTTGTTTGCTGCTTCCTTACACTTCTGCGTGATGTAGTCCATCATATCTTGGGCCGTCTTTCCCCTGAGCTCTGCTTCCCATGCAATATCTGTTAGGAATTTTCTTATCTCATAGTTTCCCTTTCGGAATGCCAACCTTTTGTTTTCGGTATCCCTCCTAGAGTTCAGTAACCCTTATTCAATCAGGTACTCAAACACCAGTACACTGTAGTCGCTCATTCCTACTGGGTCCTCAAACCCGATTTCTCTTATGCCAGAGTCGTTCAGAGTGAAGACTAGGTCAAGTCTCGCTGGTTCGTCATTGCCTCTCATCCTTGTGGGTTCTCTGACATGCTGGGTAAAGAAGTTTCTAGTCACCACCTCCAATAGTTTGGCTCTCCACGTATCCTCGCCTCCATGCGGTTCCTTGTTCTCCCAATCAATCCTTCCGTGATTGAAGTTCCCCATGATGAGCAGGTGGGATCTATTTCTAAAGGCAGTAGAGGCTGCCCTCTCAATTATAGTGTTAACTGTAACACTATAACAATGCGTGAGTGAGTGTGAGTGTGTGTGTGTGTGTGTGTGTGTGTGCGTGTACTCACCTAATTGTGCTTGCGGGAGTTGAGCTCTGCTTTTTCGGCTCGCCTCTCAACTGTCAATCAACTGTTACTAATTTTCACTCACACACACACACACCAAATGAAAGAAGACCCCGGCAAGAGTATGACAGAAACAACATGGCAGTTAACATTATCATTGAGAGAGCAGCCGCTGCTGCCTGTAGAAATCGATCCCATCTGCTCATCATGGGGGACTTTAACCATGGAAGGATAGACTGGGAAAACAAGGAACTACATGGAGGTGAGGAAACATGGAGAGCGAAACTGTTGGAGGTGGCGACTAGAAACTTCTTAAGTCAGCATGTCAAGGGGTTCCACGAGAATGAGAGGCAATGATGAACCAGCAAGACTCGACCTAGTATTCACTCTGAACGATTCAGACATAAGGGAAATCGGTCTTGAAGCCCCCGTGGGTATGAGTGATCACACTGTACTGTTGTTTGAATATCTGGTCGAAGAAGGGTTAATGTACTCAAGGAAGGGACCAGAAACCAAGAGGCCAGCATTCCGGAAGGGAAACTATGAGGAGATAACAAAATTCCTAACTGATATAGCTTGGGAAACAGACAAGTTCGTCCCAGTCCAAAAGGAAAAAAAAGGAAATAGAGATGAGAAACCCATGGTTTAATCAGAGATGCAAGCTAGCAAAACAACTAAGTAAAAGGGCGTGGAGAAACTATAGAAACAACAGAACACTAGAGAGCAGAGAAAGATACCAGAGCGCCAGGAATGAATACGTCAGGGTGAGAAGAGAGGTAGAGAGGCAATATGAAAATGACATAGCGAGCAAGGCAACGACTCAACCCAAACTGCTGCATTGCCACATGAGGAGGAAAACAACAGTGAAGGAACTGGTAATGAAACTGAGGATAGGGGCAGAAAGATTCACTACAAACGACAAGGAAGTGTGCGAGGAACTCAATAAGAAATTCTAGGAAGTCTTCACCTCAGAGCAAGGAGAAGTCCCAGAGATAAGGGAGGGAACATCAAACCAGACACCACTAGAGGAGTTTGTGATTACCAGTGGGGAGGTGAGGAAGCATCTGCTAGATTTGGACATGACAAAGGCTATAGGCCCGGATGGATTCTAAAGGAAGGAACAGAAGCTCTGTGCCTACCACTCTCCATGGTGTACAACAAGTCACTGCTAACAGGTGAACTGCCAAAAATTTGGAAGACGGCCAATATAGTCCCAATATACAAGAAGGGTGATAGGCAGGAGGCACTGAATTGTTATTAATCCAGTGAGGCAAATTCTCTGGAAACTACGTACGAGGTTAGCCCTTAGCTGCCTCTCCTTTGAAGCTAACTTTACTTCTTCACTTCTTCAATCATTTGGAGTGAACGGTAGAGCGACGGTCTCGCTTCTTGCATGTCCGGGTTCAATCCCCGACCGTCTAAGTGGTTGGACACAATTCCTTTTCTCCGTCCTATCCTAAATCCTTATCCTCCATATCCCTTCCAAGTGTTACATAGTCGTAAAGGCTTACGGGTGTCTCCTGATAATTAGTTTAACTTCTCTTCCACTGATGAAGCTCCATCGTGCATCCCCCACGGCTCGGCTGAGCTCCTGGTCTCCATCTTGTTCTGTCCACGTGCATGCTAATGCTTTCGATTTAGTTTATTTATGCTTCTAAAAACCTTTCATGTCGTAATCATTTTTCCTCTTTCTCTTGTGTTGTGAGGTCTAGTTTTCTTTGCCTCTACTAGAAGGACAGACCTCCAAGCTCAGGGACCACTCTTGTAGCAGTTCTCAGGACTTACTCGAGGGTCCCAGATGGGGTCTATATTGTAGTACTGGTTCTACACAAGTCGTGTCACACTCCTGAAGGCATCCTTGTCTAGGTTCTCGAAGGCTACTCGAATATTCTCCAGAGTTGCCTACGCCACTGATGTTATCTTGTTAATGTGTGCTTCTGGTGATTGGTTTAGGAGTTATATCTGTGCTTAGACTTTTTTATTCACGCATTTGTCTTCTCTTCATCTTGTATTATTAATATAGCCTATCCCCTTCGTATAAATTATCATCACCTTGCATTTGTTTGGATTAAATTCGAGTATCCAGCTCTCGAAACGTCTCTCTAAATAGTGCAGGTTTATCTGGGTCTTCTGCAAGACTCTCACGTGTGCTGCCGCATGTCATCCTCGGCCCTGTCTACCTACCATTATCTATCTCCACTCACCCATTCCCACCAGTCAACAGCCAACCATCTCCACCCATCCCCCATTCCATCTTTTCCTACCCATTCCACCAATTTCCGCCCATCCTGGCTGCTTCTCTTCCATCACATTTTCCCCGGTACACGCCTCAATCCTGGGTGACAATTTGCCTCTCTGTTGATTCAGTTCTAAACAAGGAGAGACGTTTGCGATCCTACGTAATTGCCTTCTGAATATTTGAGAACCTAGTCAATTTATTTCAAGTCACAAAAACGCAATACGAACGTCACTGAGCGTAGTGTATGTGTGTGTGAATATATATATATATATATATATATATATATATATATATATATATATATATATATATATATATATATGTGTGTGTGTGTTGTATCTAGTAGCCAGAACACAGTACTCGGCCTACTATGCAAGGCCCGACTTGCCTAATAAGCCAAGTTTCCTGAATATGTATATTTTTCAATTTTTTCTTAAGAAATGATAAATCTGTCCATTTCATTATGTATAGGTCAATTTTTTTAAATTTGAGTTAAAACTAACGTAGATATTTGACCGAACCTAACCAACCCTACCTAACCTATCTTTATAGGTTAGGTTAGGTAGTCGAAAAAACATTAATTCATGAAAACTGGCTTATTAGGCAAATCGGGCCTTGCATAATAGGCTGAGAAGTGCGTTCTGGCTACTAGGTACGACAGACATATTATTATATATATAATGGCCTCTCGTGATGGCTTTGTTATGGTATTGTTGGTTTCTGTTAATCGCGCGGTAGATCTGGTGCGTGTGCGTGCGCGTGTGTGTGTGTGTGTGTGTGTGTGTGTGTGTGTGTGTGTGTGTGTGGTGTGTGTGTGTGGGGGGGGGGGGGGGGGGGGGGGAGGGAGGATGTGTTTAGGCAGTGAGATTGTGTTCGTGTTTGTTCGTCCGATCTGTTTGTCCCGTGTGAGTTTGTTTACCTAGAGGTGATTCCTGGGGGTAGGGGGGGGGGGGAAGTACAACTTGGGGGGGGGGGGAAGTACAGCTTGTGGACGCGTATTTCTCGATGGTGGTCGTCTGTAGCGACGACCCTTAAATGTAGTTGTTGTTTTATCATATAACACGTAAACGCTTGTGTGAATTTGTGTCTATGTTGTGAGCCTTGCAGGATGCGAGATTCAGCTCTTGGGTCCCGATTCTGAACTTTTATTCTTTTGATGTACATGTTCTCCAGCCCTTTGGGCTCCGTTATATCCATATATCGACACACACACACACACACACAAACACACACACACACACACACACACACACACACACACACACACACACACACACACAACGTAGGGAAGCATAAAGAAGGTAGCGGAAGCAAAGTGTCTTATACATATTTATTAGCTAAACACTGAAAACACTACATGAATATCTTCTTCCGCACATCCCAAATGGCCACTCTCAGGGGTGAATCTGTACACCTGTCAATCAACAGGTGTACAGATTCCTGAGCCTATTGGGCTCTATCATATTGTTATGATCCCAGGCAGCCGAAAAACGAGTCTCCCCTTTGAGAATTATTCTTTCTAGCCTGACCTGACTAGGAGGTCAGAGATATACAGACATGAAGATACATACATGAAATAATTGGGTAAATTCGTTAAACAATTTAAGGATATGGGCAGTGAATAAGAAAATAGATAAGTGACTGGTTATGAGATGTGCATAATTTGCTGGAGACGTGAGGCTCGCTTGAGAGGAGCTTGAGCAACTTGAGCTGAAGAAATCGCGAGGGGAAGCCGCACTCTGTGTTTGCCCCTGTTAGAGAGGAACCCCTAGTTGATATACCCTCAAGAGGAAGGAAGTGGACAGACGTCTCGACTGAGGAATAAGTTAGGAGGCGTGCCAGCTCAAGTCAGGAAATGCAGGTGTTGAGGGGACAGTTAAGGCAGTTCTGTGGGTAGCCTGAGGTACCCACAGTGTCGCCGCCCTGTCAGAGAGCGCCCTGCATGAGACCTTATTGTGGTAAGCCCAAATTTAGCCAGTTTACAGTGATTGCCGGTAGTTGATCGTGTGCCTAGCGATCATAGTGAATGTTTGATACGTTAGACATGTTTTTGGTAAGGCAGGAAGCCTAAATAAGAGGATGGAGGAGAGAGAGAGAGACAGCTGGAGGGACGAGCTGCATGTCCTCTCCCGTCGACCACCTGGAGCCAACTGACCGGCGGCGGAGGACCGCCCCCAGAGTGAGGAGCCGCCCGCCGGGCAAGGCGGAGCATGGACCAGCCCAAACGGGGGAGTCCTCTCTCACAGTATGTAGAGAGCAAAGAGATGTTAGGTGCGAACATATTGTGTGGTTATTTTCGTTTGTGTGTTTAAGGGGAAACGTTTTTATTGGCGTGTCAATGGGTTGCAGGTTTGTCTTTGGAAGGAGTTGCCGAGAGAACTTCGAGGCTAGCAGAGGAGGATTCAGTGGATGGAACTCCAAGGCTATTGAAGAAATACCGAGCTCCGTGGAAGAGCAGACCCTATAGTGAGGAGTTGAACCTCAAGCTGTGAGAGGAGAAGCAGTGGAGAAGAGTTTACATGTTTTTGTGATACCAGTGGTGAAGCACCATTGTTGATCAAGGAAGACTTCATGGTGTAGTAGCCAGGAGCGCTGTGGAGGACCCTGGTAGAAGTGGTGAAGCACCACTGTTGCTCAAGGTGCAGCAGCCTGGAGGAGCTGCGGAGGATCCTGGAAGATAAACCCGGAAGAACCTGAAGATATCAGGGTAGTGAACTTCCAGATGTGGAAGGGAAGTTCTGGTTCATTACTTGTAGGGAGTTGGTAGAGTGTTTGGTTGTCATTAGCGTGCAAGACGTAGTGAAAGGTGAGTGATTGTTTGCCATTTTTGTGCCAAGGAGAACTTATACTGAAGTATAGGGTTACAGTCGTAGGATTTATGTTATTGCATTCATACGCTGGTTTTCTTTGCACATGTTTATAGATATATATTCTCTTGCTGATAGTGCAACATTGTGTTATAAGACTTGACCTACTTGAGGAGGTTGGTAGTATTAGGTGGTGAATCAGGAGATAGGATACCACTTGATAAGCAGATGATAGAGTTCTGATGGTGTTGGAGTGCAACCTGACTGAAATAGTATAGAGTGTAGGATTCATTATTATTATTATTATGTGTGTGTATGTATTGTGTATGTGCTTTGTCCAGTAAATGTATTCAAATTTGCTGGTGTTTGCCCTTGTCCTAGTGAGGCTTCCCAGGAAGTAGGAAAGAAGGAGAGAGAGAAAGAACCACAGCTGTGGACAGGGTAGAACGGAATAATAATAAGTCAAAAGGAATTGAGCAGATCATATCACATAAGGAGAGAGTGGGGAGTCACAGCGGCTCGAGTGGGTGTGTGCACATGACAACGAGGCTAAGCATTGGAGTCGCATCCCCAAAACGTGTGACGTTGAGCCCCTCTCCATGAGCCAGAAGCGCCCAGGGTGATCTCCTGGTAAAGTATAAGCACTACGGAGTTTTGGGTTGGGTTGCCCATAAAGAAGGATCAACGACAACACCAACCACAATACATATCTACACTTGAAACTGTTTATGGAGTCAGCCTCCACCACATCACTTCCTAATGCATTCCATTTGTCAACCACAAATGTGTGTGTGGAAAAAAATAATAGTAACGGTGGATTAACAGTTGAGAGGCGGGCCGAAAGAGCAGAGCTCAACCCCCGCAAGCACAACTAGGTGAATACACACACACACACTCACACAGGAAGCAGCCCGTAGTCGCTGTCTAACTCCCTGGTACCTATTTACTGCTAGGTGAACAGTAAATCGGACCCTTAGGACTATGAATCCCGAGCGCTGTCCACTCAGCCGTCAGGCCCCATGTGTTCCCCCCCCACTTTGTGCGTAGCCCTACAGGTTGTACCTGCTGTGTGCAATGTGTATATGTTAGTGATTGTTTGTTTGTATGTTTGTTTGTCTGCCCCCCCCACCCCCGACCACCCCCCCCCCCTTTCCCACTCATTATCTTGAGGTTATCTTGAGATGATTTCGGGGCTTTAGTGTCCCCGCGGCCCGGTCCTCGACCAGGCCTCCACCCCCAGGAAGCAGCCCGTGACAGCTGACTAACTCCCTGGTATCTATTTACTGCTAGGTAACAGGGGCATTCAGGGTGAAAGAAACTTTGCCCATTTGCTTCTGCCTCGTGCGGGAATCGAACCCGCGCCACAGAATTACGAATCCTGCGCGCTATCCACCAGGCTACGAGCCCCCCCCCCCCCATTGCACCATGAAGTTCCCTATATAATTCTCCCTATATTTAAATATAAAATTATACATATGTGTGTGTTCCCAGCTAGCTGTATTCGCCAGGGTTCATCTTCAGCTCCTGGGCTCCACCTGAAACTGGTGTATAGTACATCTGGTTGCCTTAACTAGACCACTGAGTCCTGTCGCACCTGCAGATAAACCCATGCATGATCCCTGAATGTATATGTGTGTGTGTGTGTGTGTGTGTGTGTGTGTGTGTGTGTGTGTGTGTGTGTGTGTGTGTGTGTGTGTGTGTGTGTGTTTGTGTGTGTGTGTGTGTTTGTGTGTGTGTGTGTATATTATATATATAGGTGCCTATATAGTGTGTTTCGTGAGGGCGCGCGTGTGCGTATAGAAGGTTACGCATGCTCTCTATGCCTCTGTTGTTCAAAAGGAACACTGCTCAATGTCTCAGTTCTCATGACTACGGTAGTGTGAGAGAGATCTACGGTAGAGAGAGATAAAGATCTACGGTAGAGTGAGAGAGATCTACGGTAGAGACAGATAAAGATCTACGGTAGAGAGAGAGAGATCTACGGTAGAGAGAGATAAAGATCTACGGTAGAGAGAGATAAAGATCTACGGTAGAGAGAGATAAAGATCTACGGTAAAGAGAGATAAAGATCTACGGTAGAGAGAGATAAAGATCTACGGTAAAGAGAGATAAAGATCTACGGTAGAGAGAGAGAAATGCCACACACACACACAGCACTAAAGACAAATATACATAATTAAAAAAAGGCTAGAAACAAAATAGTTGATAAAGCAAATAAAACACAAAAAGGTGGGAATAAAGAATAACAAGGAATAGCGGGAAAACAATAATATTGATAATTAAGACAAAGTTTCAATGCATTAACTCTCATCTTTGCCCGCGAATACATTATGAGCAAACCGCGAATATATGAATAAACTGTTAATACATTATGAATATGCCACCAATACTTACTAAATCAGCTGCGAATACATCACCAGGGAGTTCAGTAACCTCTGTGAATACATTATGTATCATCGGTAAATACAGCATGCATAACCTGCGAATACATACCTTGAGGCTACCTCGAGGTGATTCCTTAGCTCAGCGACCCCGCGGCCAGGTCGTCGACCAGGCCTCCTGGTTGCTGGACTGGTTAACCAGGCTGTTGGACGCGGCTGCTCGCAGCCTGACGTATGAGTCACAGCCTGGTTGATCAAGTATCCTTTGGAGATGTTTGTCAAGTTCTCTCTTGAACATTGTGAGGGGTCGACCAGGTATGTCCCTTATGTGTAGCGGAAGCGTGTTGAACAGTCTCGGGCCTCTGATGTTGATAGAGTTCTCTCTCAGAATACCTGTTGCACCTCTGCTCCTCAACGGGGGTATTCTGCACATCCTGCCATGCCTTCTGGTCTTATGTGCTGTTATTTCTGTGTGCAGGTACATTACGAATACATTATCAATCATTCCCAAATGCACACCGAATCACCTTTGTATGACGTCACTGTTGGGGGGGGAGGGGCAGCCGTTTTCGTTGACTATGACGTCACCACTAACCATGACGTCACAGTCATGATTAGTGGTGACGTATAATTACCTCAACTCTACTTATCTCTAAAGCTCATTTATCTGGACCACGTTATCGGTAACGACGGATTTAGTACCAACTAAATCTCTAAATCGAGATTATAAGAAATATAGGCCAGCAGCAACTCTCTATATGCTATAGGTAAGATCCTTGATTAGAAGAGGAAGGCCTTTGATCGGTATAAGTACTCACCTAGATGTGCTTGCGGGGGATGAGGTCTGGCTCTTTGGTCCCGCCTCTTAACCGTCAATCTGTTGATGTAAAGGGTCTAATTAGAACCTATTTGAAGCTTCCAGGATGCAACTTGCATTGCTGTTACTGGATCATTGAATTGAATTGCTGATATCATGACACCCACTGCCGGGAGTGGTGGGGGTGGGGGGGAGTGGTGGGGGTGGGGGGGAGGGGTGGGGGTGAGGGGGAGTGGTGGGGGTGGGGGGGAGTGGTGAGGGTGGGGGGGAGGGAAGGGGGGGCAGGAAGCTTGTGTTTAGCTTAAGGACCCCCCCACCCCCCACCCACACACACACACACACACACACACACACACACACACACACACACACACACACACACACACACACACACACACACAGTCATGGTCGGGGAGATATAATCTTAAGGTAGTATCCTTCAGCATCACTGGAACACACAGCCTGGCCACATACCACGCAAGTTTCTAGGGAAGTAAAAAGCTAGCAACAAATATTCCAGTTTACTGGCATTAAGAACCTTCCACAACATTAATACTACAACACTCTAATATGACACACTCTAATACTATATCCAGCTTCTCAACTACTGGGCATGATACATCAAATACAGGTCTGCAAACTGCATCAATCAACACTAGTTGACACCAGGAACTTTGCCTAGCGCAGAGGAACACTTATAAACAGTAGCTACACTTAAGGATTTGCGCCCAGTAAATCTTCCCCGGCCATGATACGAACCCAGGACAAAGCGCTCGCGAAAGGCCAGGCGAGCGTCCTACCACTACGCCACAGGGGACTGCAGTCTGACAAATACTTCTCAATATCGAACAATGCAAAACCTTGCATGTAGAGGATAGCAACACACATGATAACTACCATATCAACACCACGATTGTTGATGAAGAGAACAAGGACCTAGAAGAAATCCAACATTATGTTTGTAACTCATCTTCGATGAATTACTCATTCAGGTACTTTTACCTGAATAAATATTTGAATTAGAATTTTGATTTTGAAATTTGAATCAAGTATACTTGAACTGATCTCATCAAGACCTTTCAAATGAACAACACATTATAAAGTATGAATCCAGGTTACTCTTTGAAAATGAACTGATATAGAAAAGAAACCCCTGAAGCCGTAAGATAGGAGAGAAAATCGAGACAAAGAAAACTGTAAAACTTGGGATACTTAGATTGGCCGAGACACAAAAGGCTGAACCAAGCCTAAACCAACAACGTTAGAGTGAGTGAGTGAGTGAGTGAGTGAGTGAGTGTGTGTGTGTGTGTGTGTGTGTGTGTGTGTGTGTGTGTGTGTGTGTGTGTGTGTGTGTGTATTCACCTAGTTGTGTTTGCGGGGATGCACGACTGTAAGAGGGACAATGCAATTAGGACAATAAGGAGCAGGGCGACGCTCCATCAAGTGACCATGGGTTAAGCGAGTATGGCCAATACGCAACCTCGCCAGAGCCGTTTCCCATTGCCGGTTACGGTGGTAGGAGGATGGCCACGAGGAAACACAACATTTAAGAGTACGTAGTTTGTTACCAGTAACAGACGACCAAGAAGCCTGCCAACGGGTAAGGATGGAGGAATGGATAACCGGGTAAAAGTCGGAATATGGAATACCTTTACGAGAGATGGGACAAGAGCGGACAGCTTCCTTGGCGGCAGCATCCGCACGCTCATTTAAAGACACACCAATATGGCTGGGAACCCAACAAAACTCAACCGACTTAAATTTACTGTGAACAAGAAAAGGCCAATACTGGATCTCGACAACTACTGGATGAACCGAATTAAAGGACCCGAGAGCCATGAGGGCACTACGAGAGTCAACAACAACTACAAAGGAAGACTGACAACAAGAAATCAGGAGACGAAGAGCAAAGAGAATAGCATAAAGCTCCGCTGTGAAGATACTAGTCTGCGGAGGTAAGCGACACATATAAGTGCGATCAGGAAAAACAACAGAGTAGCCAACATCTTCCGCAGACTTGGACCCATTGGTGAAGACAGAAACAGAGCGGGAGTGAGAAGAAAAGTGCTCAAGGAAAAGGCGTTTTAGAACCGTAGGAGGGGTAAAAGCTTTAGTGATGCGGGTCAAGGAAGCACAAAACTGCGGAAGGGGGACTCTCCACGGGGGCAAAGAAGGAACAACACGAGGAGAAACATTAGAAATACGAACGGAAAGAGAATCCTGTAAGCGAGATAACCGGACAGAAAGAGGGAGGTGGTGAAGAGGAACAGGAACCGCAGGAGGGGTAAAAGTTAAAGCACAACAAGAGGCGAGAGGAAGGATGTTGTAAGGACCGCGCAAGATAGCGAAGACAGTAGCGATCACGGCGGTCCTGGAGAGACAGGAAGCCAGTGTCAACATTCAAGCTAAGGACGGGAGTCGAACGAAAGGCACCAGAACTGAGGCGCAACCCAGTATGGTGCAAAGCATCAAGACGGCGAAGAGTAGAAGGAGAAGCAGACGAGTAAGCAGGGCAACCATAATCGAGCTTATACAGGACGAGAGAGGAATATAAAGCAAGGAGAGTGTGCCTATCCGCTCCCCAAGAAGTATGGGACAATACCCGAAGGACGGTAAGGGCCTTAGAACACTCAACACAGAGGTAAGAGATATGGGGAGACCAAGACAAACGAGTGTCAAGGAATAACCCCAAAAGCTTTGCGGAATCTTTGTACTCAAGGGGATGACCATAAAGTGACAAAGAGGGACGAAGAGCAACCCGTTTCCGAGTAAAAGTCATGGCACAAGTTTTAGTAGTAGAGAACTTGAAGCCATGATCGGTGGCCCAAGACGACACGGCATCAATCGCAAGTTGAAGCCGGCATTGAAGGAGAGGCGAATCATCACCCTGACAGCAAAGGGTAACATCATCGACAGAGAGCGGAGAAGATGCCTGAAGGAAGAGAGGAAAGAAGACCATTGAGGGCAACCAGAAAAACAGTAGTGCTCAGAACACTACCCTGGGGCACACCTTTATATTGCTGAAAAGAGGCGGAGAAAGCGGTACCAAGCCGCACCCGAAAGGAACGACGAGAGAGGAAGCTGCGGAGAAAGAGAGGGAGATGACCACGAAGGCCAAAAGAATGAAGCTGGGATAGAATATAATATCGCCAAGTGGTGTCGTAAGCCTTTTCCAGGTCAAAAAGGACGGCAACAACGGAGGTCTTCGCAGCAAAAGCAGTATGAATATAGACCTCCAAGTTCATCAGGACATCTGTCGTGCTGCGGCACTTGCAGAAACCAAATTGAGAAGGGGAGAGGAGGTGATGGTGTTCCAGGAACCACATCAGACGAACGTTAACCATACGTTCAAAGAGTTTGCAGACAACTTGTGAGGGCAATAGGGCGAAAGTCCTTAGGGGATGTTCTCAGAGACCCTGGTTTGCGAACAGGGAGAACAATGGCATCGAGTCAGTCCTCAGGGACTGACGACGCCTCCCAGATCCAATTATACAGACTCACTAAATACTGAGACGTGCTCGGAGGGAGATGGCGAAGCATCTCATAATGAATACCATCGGAGCCCGCCACCGTAGAACCGCAGAGGGCCAGGGCAGAACGAAGTTCAGAGAGAGAGAGAAGGGATCATTATAGGGAAGCTGAAGACGAGTGCAGAAATCTAAAGGACGAGACTCAAGGACAGGTTTACGAAGAAGGAAAGATTGGGGATGATGAAGATCAGAGCTAACAGAAGAAAAGTGGGAACCCAGTTCGGTAGCGACCTGCAACGGGTCCGCCACAAGAGTACCACGGAGGTGAAGGACCGGTGAAACATCTATCCCGCTATCTAGCGGATACGCTTCCAGATCTGTGACAGAGGAGTTTTCGTACGTAATGGTGGAGACATAAGATGCCCAACATTCACGTTTAGTCGTACGGATGGCCCTACGGGCCACCGCACTCGCCTTCCGAAAGAAAAGAATCGGCCGTCTGCCGACGGCGGTGTCTCTTCCAGGCTGCACGCTTACAGCGGACAGCCTGGAAGAGACACCGCTGAGGGTAAAGAGGTCCCAGTCCGCTTTCGCAAACTGCCACCTAGGGAAGGAGAGGGGAGGGTGAAAAGAGAAAAAGGTAACAAGGATAGGGAAATGGTCACTGCCATGGAGGTCATCAAGAACCTGCCACGTGAAATCTAAGTAAAGAGGAGAAGAGCAAAGAGAAAGATCAAGACAGGAAAGGGGTGCGAGTCCGAGAGTCCAATTGCGTGGGCTCACCAGAATTCAGAAGAGACAGGGAAGAAGAGAGGATAAATGGCTCAAGAAGGCGACCCCGAGTGTTCGTCAGACCATCACCCCAAAGGAAATGACGACAATTGAAATCTCCCAGCAGGAGCACAGGCTCCGGCAAGGAGTCCAGTAAGTGTTTCAGATCAGGAAGAGAAAGTGGGACACTCAGGGGGGGGGGAGATAAATGGAACAAACAGTGTACCATTTCCCCACAGAGATACGAACAGCAGAACAATGGAGAGGGGAAGGAAAAAGTAAGGGGATAAAGGGAACATCAGAGCGAAGGTTTCTATTGGGAACCTTTTTATAACAAAAAGAATGACTATTGCCGTCATGACTGAATGTCATGTGCAAATTGAAAAATTTGCCAACACAAAAAAAATAGAATATTTGTGAATATCTGTGGGCGCGCGTGTGTCATCTCGCCGGGCGCGCGTGTGTCATCTCGCCGGGCGCGCGTGTGTCATCTCGCCGGGCGCGCGTGTGTCATCTCGCCGGGCGCGCGTGTGTCATCTCGCCGGGCGCGCGTGTGTCATCTCGCCGGGCGCGCGTGTGTCATCTCGCCGGGCGCGCGTGTGTCATCTCGCCGGGCGCGCGTGTGTCATCTCGCCGGGCGCGCGTGTGTCATCTCGCCGGGCGCGCGTGTGTCATCTCGCCGGGCGCGCGTGTGTCATCTCGCCGGGCGCGCGTGTGTCATCTCGCCGGGCGCGCGTGTGTCATCTCGCCGGGCGGTGTTGATCGGTGGTGGTGTGGGGGTGATGTTGTGGGGGTGGTGATAGGTGGTGTTGTGGGGGTGGTGATAGGTGGTGTTGACGTACAGAATGAGGGAGGGAGGAGGGCAGTGGAGGAGTCTGCAGCCACCTCCACTACTATTCCTCCTCTCTCACTCCATACGAGGTTAAGAGGACCACCACCAACCCTACCACCCTCTCCCACCACCACCACTACCACTGTCTCCCCCCAACACCACAACCACTACCCTCTCCCACCACCACCACCCCTACCACCCTCTCTCATTTTCAAGTGTGCCGTGGGCGTCTTGGTGTCTGTAGATCACGTGCCCTTCTTATGGATGCTCCATCAGGGTGAGCGGGATGTGACTCAGTGTGCCGTGGGCGTCTTGGTGTCTGTAGATCACGTGCCCTTCTTATGGATGCTCCATCAGGGTGAGCGGGATGTGACTCAGTGTGCCGTGGGCGTCTTGGTGTCTGTAGATCACGTGCCCTTCTTATGGATGCTCCATCAGGGTGAGCGGGATGTGACTCAGTGTGCCGTGGGCGTCTTGGTGTCTGTAGATCACGTGCCCTTCTTATGGATGCTCCATCAGGGTGAGCGGGATGTGACTCAGTGTGCCGTGGGCGTCTTGGTGTCTGTAGATCACGTGCCCTTCTTATGGATGCTCCATCAGGGTGAGCGGGATGTGACTCAGTGTGCCGTGGGCGTCTTGGTGTCTGTAGATCACGTGCCCTTCTTATGGATGCTCCATCAGGGTGAGCGGGATGTGACTCAGTGTGCCGTGGGCGTCTTGGTGTCTGTAGATCACGTGCCCTTCTTATGGATGCTCCATCAGGGTGAGCGGGATGTGACTCAGTGTGCCGTGGGCGTCTTGGTGTCTGTAAATCACGAGCCCTTCTTATGGATGCTCCATCAGGATGAGCGGGATGTGACCCAGTTGGCGTGTCCTGTGGCGTTATATCAGTCAGCTGGGCTGTACCAATATATTTTGGTGAGGTCATTTGCTCTGGTCGGGCGAAATGTTTACTTAATATAACGGCTAGTCTTTGTGCTATTTGGTCCATTGCGGGACGATGTTTTGGGTCCTCCTCCAATAGGCGGTAATGCGTTACCTTCAAAACTTGAGGAAGATCTTTCCTCGTCATAATAAAATGCTCTAGGTTTTTGCCGAACGAGTACACGTCCTGTGAGGAGTGGGCCTTATAAGTGTCGATGAAGGTTTCCTGCGCGAAATGGCTCTGGCTTGGGTTTTTGGGTCGTTCGGTACCTTCAGGTGCCGCCATAGTCCAGTCAATAATGTAAACCTTTTGGTCATTTTTCAAATCTACCATAATGTTGTCCCAAGTTACATTGCCGTGAACAAATCCTTTTGCGTGGATTTTTGCAAAGGCCTCGGCTGCAGCCTGGAGTGCTGACACCGCCTCCCAACACGAACAAACTTCCAAAAACTCCAAAAGGCTCAGGTCGCCAACGCCTGTCATAACCAAGACGGGTGGACTTGTACAGCAGCCTAGCACACGGGGGGTGACCCCAGTGTCCAGGAGGGCGTCGAGGGTCTCAACTTCGTTAAGGAAAGAGTCGATCAGTCTGTTTTCGCTCGAAGTTTTGTAGTACAAATCCAGACCGCCGTACCAGGCCAGGTACTCCTGGGTGTTTATCCCCTCAAAAATTTGGTACACTACACTTTTCAACAACAGTTTTATCCACATATTGTCAGGGAATATCCTTTCGTCCATTTTGGCGTGAACGACTTTCGTTGAATAGTCTAATAGTACACTTTCCACTGGCGGCTGGGTGGTGCCAGTGTCCTGGCCGGGGTCGGTGGTGCCAGTGTCCTGGCCTGGGTCGGTGGTGCCAGTGTCCTGGCCTGGGTCGGTGGTGCCAGTGTCCTGGCCTGGGTCGGTGGTGCCAGTGTCCTGGCCTGGGTCGGTGGTGCCAGTGTCCTGGCCTGGGTCGGTGGTGCCAGTGTCCTGGCCTGGGTCGGTGGTGCCAGTGTCCTGGCCTGGGTCGGTGGTGCCAGTGTCCTGGCCTGGGTCGGTGGTGCCAGTGTCCTGGCCTGGGTCGGTGGTGCCAGTGTCCTGGCCTGGGTCGGTGGTGCCAGTGTCCTGGCCTGGGTCGGTGGTGCCAGTGTCCTGGCCTGGGTCGGTGGTGCCAGTGTCCTGGCCTGGGTCGGTGGTGCCAGTGTCCTGGCCTGGGTCGGTGGTGCCAGTGTCCTGGCCTGGGTCGGTGGTGCCAGTGTCCTGGCCTGGGTCGGTGGTGCCAGTGTCCTGGCCTGGGTCGGTGGTGCCAGTGTCCTGGCCGGGGTCGGTGGTGCCAGTGTCCTGGCCTGGGTCGGTGGTGCCAGTGTCCTGGCCTGGGTCGGTGGTGCCAGTGTCCTGGCCTGGGTCGGTGGTGCCAGTGTCCTGGCCTGGGTCGGTGGTGCCAGTGTCCTGGCCTGGGTCGGTGGTGCCAGTGTCCTGGCCTGGGTCGGTGGTGCCAGTGTCCTGGCCTGGGTCGGTGGTGCCAGTGTCCTGGCCTGGGTCGGTGGTGCCAGTGTCCTGGCCTGGGTCGGTGGTGCCAGTGTCCTGGCCTGGGTCGGTGGTGCCAGTGTCCTGGCCTGGGTCGGTGGTGCCAGTGTCCTGGCCTGGGTCGGTGGTGCCAGTGTCCTGGCCTGGGTCGGTGGTGCCAGTGTCCTGGCCTGGGTCGGTGGTGCCAGTGTCCTGGCCTGGGTCGGTGGTGCCAGTGTCCTGGCCTGGGTCGGTGGTGCCAGTGTCCTGGCCTGGGTCGGTGGTGCCAGTGTCCTGGCCTGGGTCGGTGGTGCCAGTGTCCTGGCCTGGGTCGGTGGTGCCAGTGTCCTGGCCTGGGTCGGTGGTGCCAGTGTCCTGGCCTGGGTCGGTGGTGCCAGTGTCCTGGCCTGGGTCGGTGGTGCCAGTGTCCTGGCCTGGGTCGGTGGTGCCAGTGTCCTGGCCTGGGTCGGTGGTGCCAGTGTCCTGGCCTGGGTCGGTGGTGCCAGTGTCCTGGCCTGGGTCGGTGGTGCCAGTGTCCTGGCCTGGGTCGGTGGTGCCAGTGTCCTGGCCTGGGTCGGTGGTGCCAGTGTCCTGGCCTGGGTCGGTGGTGCCAGTGTCCTGGCCTGGGTCGGTGGTGCCAGTGTCCTGGCCTGGGTCGGTGGTGCCAGTGTCCTGGCCTGGATCGGTGGTGCCAGTGTCCTGGCCTGGGTCGGTGGTGCCAGTGTCCTGGCCGGTGGCCAGTCGGTGGTGCCAGTGTCCTGGCCTGGGTCGGTGGTGCCAGTGTCCTGGCCTGGGTCGGTGGTGCCAGTGTCCTGGCCTGGGTCGGTGGTGCCAGTGTCCTGGCCTGGGTCGGTGGTGCCAGTGTCCTGGCCTGGGTCGGTGGTGCCAGTGTCCTGGCCTGGGTCGGTGGTGCCAGTGTCCTGGCCTGGGTCGGTGGTGCCAGTGTCCTGGCCTGGGTCGGTGGTGCCAGTGTCCTGGCCTGGGTCGGTGGTGCCAGTGTCCTGGCCTGGGTCGGTGGTGCCAGTGTCCTGGCCTGGGTCGGTGGTGCCAGTGTCCTGGCCTGGGTCGGTGGTGCCAGTGTCCTGGCCTGGGTCGGTGGTGCCAGTGTCCTGGCCTGGGTCGGTGGTGCCAGTGTCCTGGCCTGGGTCGGTGGTGCCAGTGTCCTGGCCTGGGTCGGTGGTGCCAGTGTCCTGGCCGGGGTCGGTGGTGCCAGTGTCCTGGCCGGGGTCGGTGGTGCCAGTGTCCTGGCCGGGGTCGGTGGTGCCAGTGTCCTGGCCGGGGTCGGTGGTGCCAGTGTCCTGGCCGGGGTCGGTGGTGCCAGTGTCCTGGCCGGGGTCGGTGGTGCCAGTGTCCTGGCCGGGGTCGGTGGTGCCAGTGTCCTGGCCGGGGTCGGTGGTGCCAGTGTCCTGGCCTGGGTCGGTGGTGCCAGTGTCCTGGCCGGGGTCGGTGGTGCCAGTGTCCTGGCCAGTGCCAGTGTCCTGGCCGGGGTCGGTGGTGCCAGTGTCCTGGCCTGGGTCGGTGGTGTGTCCAGTGTCCTGGCCTGGGTCGGTAGTGCCAGTGTCCTGGCCTCGGTCGGTGGTGCCAGTGTCCTGGCCTGGGTCGGTAGTGCCAGTGTCCTGGCCTGGGTCGGTAGTGCCAGTGTCCTGGCCTGGGTCGGTAGTGCCAGTGTCCTGGCCGGGGTCGGTGGTGCCAGTGTCCTGGCCTCGGTCGGTGGTGCCAGTGTCCTGGCCTGGGTCGGTAGTGCCAGTGTCCTGGCCTGGGTCGGTGGTGCCAGTGTCCTGGCCTGGGTCGGTGGTGCCAGTGTCCTGGCCTGGGTCGGTAGTGCCAGTGTCCTGGCCGGGGTCGGTGGTGCCAGTGTCCTGGCCTCGGTCGGTGGTGCCAGTGTCCTGGCCTGGGTCGGTAGTGCCAGTGTCCTGGCCTGGGTCGGTGGTGCCAGTGTCCTGGCCTGGGTCGGTGGTGCCAGTGTCCTGGCCTGGGTCGGTGGTGCCAGTGTCCTGGCCTGGGTCGGTGGTGCCAGTGTCCTGGCCTGGGTCGGTGGTGCCAGTGTCCTGGCCTGGGTCGGTGGTGCCAGTGTCCTGGCCGGGGTCCTGGCCGGGGTCCTGGCCGGGGTCGATAACGCTGACCTCGCTTGCGCCAGGGGACTGCTGGGGCTCCGTGGTGCTGACCTCGTCCAGGTCAGAGGAGTGGTGGGTGCCCTTGGGTCTACCCCAGCCGTGGGTATAGCAGTAGTACAAGAGACCCATCACGACCAACACCACGACGAACACCGCCCCTAACCCGAGGCACCAAGGAAGGACCCCAAGGCCCTGTACCCCGCCACCCACCCCACCACCCACCCCACCACCTGCCCCACCACCTGCCCCACCACCACCCACCCCAGCACCGGCCCCCACGTCGGCTGCTTGACCCGGCGCCCCAACACCTGCCTGCAGGAATGGTGTTGGGACTAGACCGCTCTTTGGTCGATTGAAGCGTAGAACTTGGAAGACTTTCATTTTGGTTAAGTATTTTTTGTATTTGCTATAATTTTTCGCACATTAAGTCGGTATTTTTTGTTGAAAGTGGGATGTTCCTCGCACCATTGAACACCTCAACGCTAAGCCGCGTCTGCATCCTACTTAATTCCTCCACCAACACAGCCAGCCGCTTGTCGATCTTCAGGGGGAGTCATCCTGTAATCCCTCCCACTAACTAGCCCAATTTCCTTTCTGTTAGCCCAACTGGGGCTCGCTCGCTCATTTGAGACAATGGTTGAGAGCTCGCTCACTGATAGGACAAGCTGAGAGCTACGCTCCTGGTATGGTATGTACTCACCTAGTTGTGTTTGCAGGGGTTAAGCTCTGGCTCTTTGGTCCCGCCTCTCAACCGTCAATCAACAGGTGTACAGGTTCCTGAGCCTATTGGGCTCTATCATATCTACACTTGAAACTGTGTATGGAGTCAGCCTCCACCACATCACTTCCTAATGCATTCCATTTGTCAACCACTCTGACACTAAAGTTATTTCTAATATCTCTGTGGCTCATTTGGGCACTCAGTTTCCACCTGTGTCCCCTTGTGCGTGTGCCCCTTGTGTTAAATAGCCTGTCTTTATCTACCCTATCAATTCCCTTCAGAATCTTGAATGTGGTGATCATGTCCCCCCTAACTCTTCTGTCTTCCAGCGAAGTGAGGTTTAATTCCCGTAGTCTCTCCTCGTAGCTCATACCTCTCAGCTCGGGTACTAGTCTGGTGGCAAACCTCTGAACCTTTTCCAGTTTAGTCTTATCCTTGACTAGATATGGACTCCATGCTGGGGCTGCATACTCCAGGATTGGCCTGACATATGTGGTATACAAAGTTCTGAATGATTCTTTACACAAGTTTCTGAATGCCGTTCGTATGTTGGCCAGCCTGGCATATGCCGCTGATGTTATCCGCTTGATATGTGCTGCAGGAGACAGGTCTGGCGTGATATCAACCCCAAGTCTTTTTCTTTCTCTGACTCCTGAGCTCCTGTGTGTGCGTGCGTGTGCGCGCGCGCGTGCTTGCGTGCGGGTGCGCGCGTGCGCATCACTAGGTCAGGTAGGAGGGACCATCTACCTGTACAACAACTCATAAGACAGGTGATCCCGTCTTGTCTTCTCGCGCGCACTCCCCCTCTGTCTGCATACCCGTCCCCCCCCCCGTCACCCTACCCAGGCTCTCTCTCTCTCCCTTACCCCCCCCCCCCCACCTTCACCCTACCCACACTCTCTCCGTCCCTTACCCCCCCCCCCCCCCCACCTTCACCCTACCCACACACTCTCCGTCCCTTACCCCCCCCCCACCTTCACCCTACCCACACACTCTCCGTCCCTTCCCCCCCCCCCACCTTCACCCTACCCACACACTCTCCGTCCCTTCCCCCCCCCACCTTCACCCTACCCACACACTCTCCGTCCCTTCCCCCCCCACCTTCACCCTACCCACACACTCTCCGTCCCTTCCCCCCCCCACCTTCACCCTACCCACACACTCTCCGTCCCTTACCCCCCCCCCCCCACCTTCACCCTACCCACACACTCTCCGTCCCTTCCCCCCCCCCCACCTTCACCCTACCCACACACTCTCCGTCCCTACCCCCCCCCCCACCTTCACCCTACCCACACACTCTCCGTCCCTTACCCCCCCCCCCCACCTTCACCCTACCCACACACCTCTCCGTCCCTTACCCCCCCCACCTTCACCCTACCCACACACTCTCCGTCCCTTACCCCCCCCACCTTCACCCTACCCACACACTCTCCGTCCCTTCCCCCCCCCCCACCTTCACCCTACCCACACTCTCTCCGTCCCCCCCCCCCCCACCTTCACCCTACCCACTCTCTCCGTCCCTTACCCCCCCCCACCTTCACCCTACCCACACTCTCTCCGTCCCTTACCCCCCCCCCACCTTCACCCTACCCACACTCTCTCCGTCCCTTCCCCCCCCCCACCTTCACCCTACCCACACACTCTCCGTCCCTTCCCCCCCCCACCTTCACCCTACCCACACACTCTCCGTCCCTTACCCCCCCCCACCTTCACCCTACCCACACACTCTCCGTCCCTTACCCCCCCCACCTTCACCCTACCCACACACTCTCCGTCCCTTCCCCCCCCCACCTTCACCCTACCCACACTCTCTCCGTCCCTCCCCCCCCCCCCCACCTTCACCTTCACCCTACCCACTCTCTCCGTCCCTTACCCCCCCCCCCCACCTTCACCCTACCCACACACTCTCCGTCCCTTACCCCCCCCCCACCTTCACCCTACCCACACTCTCCGTCCCTTCCCCCCCCCACCTTCACCCTACCCACACTCTCTCCGTCCCTTCCCCCCCCCACCTTCACCCTACCCACACTCTCCGTCCCTTACCCCCCCCCCACCTTCACCCTACCCACACACTCTCCGTCCCTTATCCTCCCCCACCTTCACCCTACCCACACACTCTCCGTCCCTTCCCCCCCCACCTTCACCCTACCCACTCTCTCCGTCCCTTACCCCCCCCCCACCATCACCCTACCCACACACTCACCGTCCCTTACCCCCCTCCACCTTCACCCTACCCACACTCTCTCCGTCCCTCCCCCCCCCCCCACCTTCACCCTACCCACACTCTCCGTCCCTTACCCCCCCCACCTTCACCCTACCCACACTCTCCGTCCCTTACCCCCCCCCCACCTTCACCCTACCCACACTCTCTCCGTCCCTTACCCCCCCCCCACCTTCACCCTACCCACACTCTCTCCGTCCCTTACCCCCCCCCCCACCTTCACCCTACCCACACTCTCTCCGTCCCTTACCCCCCCCCACCTTCACCCTACCCACACTCTCTCCGTCCCTTACCCCCCCCACCTTCCACCCACACTTCACCCTACCCACACACACTCTCTCCGTCCCTTACCCTACCCCCCTCCGTCCCTTACCTTCACCCTACCCACACACACTCCGTCCATTACCCTCCCCCCCACCTTCACCCTACCCACACACTCTCCGTCCCTTACCCCCCCCCACCTTCACCCTACCCACACTCTCTCCGTCCCTTACCCCCCCCCCACCTTCACCCTACCCACACTTTCTCCGTCCCTTACCCCCCCCCCACCCCCCTACCTTCACCCTACCCACACACACTCCGTCCATTACCCTCCCCCCTCTCCGTCCCTTACCTTCACCCTACCCACACTCTCTCCGTCCCTTACCCCCCCCACCTTCACCTTCACCCTACCCACACCTTCACTCTCCGTCCCTTACCCCCCCCACCTTCACCCTACCCACACTTTCTCCGTCCCTTACCCCCCCCCACCTTCACCCCCCCTTTCTCCGTCCACCTTCACCCTACCCACACTCTCTCCGTCCCTTACCCCCCCCCCACCCCCCCCACCTTCACCCTACCCACACTGGACTCCGTCCCTGACAGGGTCCTGGACCCCCCCCCCACCTGACACCCACACACACTCCGTCCTGGACCACCTGACACACTCTCTCCGTCCTGGACCACCTGACAAGGGTCCTGGTCCATTACCCTCCCCACCTTCACCCTACCCACACACACTCCGTCCCTTACCCCCCCCACCTTCACCCTACCCACACTTTCTCCGTCCCTTACCCCCCCCCACCTTCACCCTACCCACACTTTCTCCGTCCATTACCCTCCCCCCACCTTCACCCTACCCCCACACACTCCGTCCATTACCCCCCCCCCACCTTCACCCTACCCACACTCTCTCCGTCCTGACAAGGGTCCTGGACCACCTGGACCTCCTGACAAGGTCATGGACCACCTGACAAGGTCCTGACCACCTGACACGGGTCCTGGCCCACCTGACAAGGGTCCTGGCCCACCTGACAAGGGTCCTGGCCCACAAGGGTCCTGGACCACCTGACAAGGGTCCTGGACCTGACAAGGGTCCTGGACCACCTGACAAGGGTCCTGGACCACCTGACAAGGGTCCTGGACCACCTGACAAGGCTCCTGGACCACCTGACAAGGCTCCTGGACCACCTGACAAGGCTCCTGGACCACCTGACAAGGCTCCTGGACCACCTGACAAGGCTCCTGGACCACCTGACAAGGCTCCTGGACCACCTGACAAGGCTCCTGGACCACCTGACAAGGGTCCTGGACCACCTGACAAGGCTCCTGGACCACCTGACAAGGGTCCTGGACCACCTGACAAGGGTCCTGGACCACCTGACAAGGGTCCTGGACCACCTGACAAGGGTCCTGGACCACCTGACAAGGGTCCTGGACCACCTGACAAGGGTCCTGGACCACCTGACAAGGGTCCTGGACCACCTGACAAGGGTCCTCCTGGACCACCTGACAAGGGTCCTGGACCACCTGACAAGGGTCCTGGACCACCTGACAAGGGTCCTGGACCACCTGACAAGGGTCCTGGACCACCTGACAAGGGTCCTGGACCACCTGACAAGGGTCCTGGACCACCTGACAAGGGTCCTGGACCACCTGACAAGGGTCCTGGACCACCTGACAAGGGTCCTGGACCACCTGACAAGGGTCCTGGACCACCTGACAAGGGTCCTGGACCACCTGACAAGGGTCCTGGACCACCTGACAAGGGTCCTGGACCACCTGACAAGGTCCTGGACCACCTGACAAGGGTCCTGGACCACCTGACAAGGGTCCTGGACCACCTGACAAGGGTCCTGGACCACCTGACAAGGGTCCTGGACCACCTGACAAGGGTCCTGGACCACCTGACAAGGGTCCTGGACCACCTGGCAAGGGTCCTGGACCACCAGACATGGGTCCTGGACCACCTGACAAGGGTCCTGGACGACCTGGCAAGGGTCCTGGACCACCTGACAAGGGTCCTGGACCACCTGACAAGGGTCCTGGACGACCTGGCAAGGGTCCTGGACCACCTGACAAGGGTCCTGGACCACCTGACAAGGGTCCTGGACCACCTGACAAGGGTCCTGGACCACCTGACAAGGGTCCTGGACCACCCGACAAGGGTCCTGGACCACCCGACAAGGGTCCTGGACCACCCGACAAGGGTCCTGGACCACCTGACAATGGTCCTGGACCACCTGACAAGGGTCCTGGAACACCCGACAAGGGTCCTGGACCACCCGACAAGGGTCCTGGACCACCCGACAAGGGTCCTGGACCACCCGACAAGGGTCCTGGAACACCCGACAAGGGTCCTGGACCACCCGACAAGGGTCCTGGAACACCCGACAAGGGTCCTGGACCACCCGACAAGGGTCC
>NW_025575211.1:0-15000 GCF_020424385.1 Procambarus clarkii | reverse complement strand
ACACCCCTGACCTTCATTCCCACACCCCTGACCTTCATTCCCACACCCCTGACCTTCATTCCCACACCCCTGACCTTCATTCCCCCCACCCTGACCTTCATTCCCCCACCCCTGACCTTCATTCCCCCCACCCCTGACCTTCATTCCCCCCACCCCTGACCTTCATTCCCCCAACCCTGACCTTCATTCCCCCAACCCTGACCTTCATTCCCCCAACCCTGACCGTCATTCCCCCCACCCTGACCTTCATTCCCACACCCCTGACCTTCATTCTCACACCCCTGACCTTCATTCCCACACCCCTGACCTTCATTCCCACACCCCTGACCTTCATTCCCCCCACCCTGACCTTCATTCCCCCCACCCTGACCTTCATTCCCCCCACCCTGACCTTCATTCCCCCCACCCTGACCTTCATTCCCCCCACCCTGACCTTCATTCCCCCCCCCATGACCTTGATTCCCCCCACCCTGACCTTCATTCCCCCACCCTGACCTTCATTCCCCCACCCTGACCTTCATTCCCCCACCCCTGACCTTCATTCGCCCACCCTGACCTTCATTCCCCCACCCTGACCTTCATTCCCCTACCCCTGACCTTCATTCCCCCATCCTGACCTTCATTCCCCCATCCTGACCTTCATTCCCCCACCCCTGACCTTCATTACCCCACCCTGACCTTCATTCCCCCACCCCTGACCTTCATTCCCCCACCCCTGACCTTCATTCCCCCACCCCTGACCTTCATTTCCCCACCCCTGACCTTCATTTCCCCACCCCTGACCTTCATTCCCCCACCCTGACCTTCATTCCCCCACCCTGACCTTCATCCCCCACCCCTAACCTTCATTCCCCCACCCTGACCTTCATTCCCCTACCCCTGACCTTTATTCCCCTACCCCTGACCTTCATCCCCCACCCTGACCTTCATTCCCCTATCCCTGACCTTCATTCCCCCACCCTGACCTTCATCCCCCACCCCTGACCTTCATTCCCCCACCCTGACCTTCATTCCCCTACCCCTGACCTTCATTCCCCTACCCCTGACCTTCATTCCCCTACCCCTGACCTTCATTCCCCCACCCCTGACCTTCATTTCCCCACCCCTGACCTTCATTCCCCTACCCCTGACCTTCATTCCCCCACCCTGACCTTCATCCTCCACCCCTGACCTTCATTCCCCCACCCTGACCTTCATTCCCCCACCCTGACCTTCATTCCCCTACCCCTGACCTTCATTCCCCCATCCTGACCTTCATTCCCCCATCCTGACCTTCATTCCCCCCACCCTGATCTTCATTCCCCCACCCCTGACCTTCATTCCCCCCACCCCTGACCTTCATTCCCCCCACCCCTGACCTTCATTCCCCCAACCCTGACCTTCATTCCCCCAACCCTGACCTTCATTCCCCCAACCCTGACCGTCATTCCCCCCACCCTGACCTTCATTCCCACACCCCTGACCTTCATTCTCACACCCCTGACCTTCATTCCCACACCCCTGACCTTCATTCCCACACCCCTGACCTTCATTCCCACACCCCTGACCTTCATTCCCCCACCCCTGACCTTCATTCCCCCACCCCTGACCTTCATTCCCCCCACCCCTGACCTTCATTCCCCCCACCCTGACCTTCATTCCCCCCACCCTGACCTTGATTCCCCCCACCCTGACCTTGATTCCCCCCACCCTGACCTTCATTCCCCCCACCCTGACCTTCATTCCCCCCACCCTGACCTTCATTCCCCCCACCCTGACCTTCATTCCCCCCACCCTGACCTTCATTCCCCCCACCCTGACCTTCATTCCCCCACCCTGACCTTCATTCCCCCACCCTGACCTTCATCCCCCACCCCTGACCTTCATTCGCCCACCCTGACCTTCATTCCCCCACCCTGACCTTCATTCCCCTACCCCTGACCTTCATTCCCCCATCCTGACCTTCATTCCCCCATCCTGACCTTCATTCCCCCACCCCTGACCTTCATTCCCCCACCCCTGACCTTCATTCCCCCACCCCTGACCTTCATTCCCCCACCCCTGACCTTCATTTCCCCACCCCTGACCTTCATTCCCCCACCCTGACCTTCATTCCCCCACCCTGACCTTCATCCCCCACCCCTAACCTTCATTCCCCCACCCTGACCTTCATTCCCCTACCCCTGACCTTCATTCCCCTACCCCTGACCTTCATCCCCCACCCTGACCTTCATTCCCCCACCCTGACCTTCATTCCCCTACCCCTGACCTTCATTCCCCCACCCTGACCTTCATCCCCCACCCCTGACCTTCATTCCCCCACCCTGACCTTCATTCCCCTACCCCTGACCTTCATTCCCCTACCCCTGACCTTCATTCCCCTACCCCTGACCTTCATTCCCCCACCCCTGACCTTCATTTCCCCACCCCTGACCTTCATTCCCCTACCCCTGACCTTCATTCCCCCACCCTGACCTTCATCCTCCACCCCTGACCTTCATTCCCCCACCCTGACCTTCATTCCCCCACCCTGACCTTCATTCCCCTACCCCTGACCTTCATTCCCCCATCCTGACCTTCATTCCCCCATCCTGACCTTCATTCCCCCCACCCTGACCTTCATTCCCCCACCCCTGACCTTCATTCCCCCCACCCCTGACCTTCATTCCCCCACCCCTGACCTTCATTCCCCCAACCCTGACCTTCATTCCCCCAACCCTGACCTTCATTCCCCCAACCCTGACCGTCATTCCCCCACCCTGACCTTCATTCCCACACCCCTGACCTTCATTCTCACACCCCTGACCTTCATTCCCACACCCCTGACCTTCATTCCCACACCCCTGACCTTCATTCCCACACCCCTGACCTTCATTCCCCCACCCCTGACCTTCATTCCCCCCACCCTGACCTTCATTCCCCCCACCCTGACCTTCATTCCCCCCACCCTGACCTTCATTCCCCCCACCCTGACCTTCATTCCCCCCACCCTGACCTTCATTCCCCCCACCCTGACCTTCATTCCCCCACCCTGACCTTCATCCCCCACCCCTGACCTTCATTCGCCCACCCTGACCTTCATTCCCCCACCCTGACCTTCATTCCCCTACCCCTGACCTTCATACCCCCATCCTGACCTTCATTCCCCCATCCTGACCTTCATTCCCCCACCCCTGACCTTCATTACCCCACCCTGACCTTCATTCCCCCACCCCTGACCTTCATTCCCCCACCCCTCACCTTCATTTCCCCACCCCTGACCTTCATTCCCCCACCCTGACCTTCATTCCCCCACCCTGACCTTCATCCCCCACCCCTAACCTTCATTCCCCCACCCTGACCTTCATTCCCCTACCCCTGACCTTCATTCCCCTACCCCTGACCTTCATCCCCCACCCTGACCTTCATTCCCCCACCCTGACCTTCATTCCCCTACCCCTGACCTTCATTCCCCCACCCTGACCTTCATCCCCCACCCCTGACCTTCATTCCCCCACCCTGACCTTCATTCCCCTACCCCTGACCTTCATTCCCCTACCCCTGACCTTCATTCCCCTACCCCTGACCTTCATTCCCCCACCCCTGACCTTCATTTCCCCACCCCTGACCTTCATTCCCCTACCCCTGACCTTCATTCCCCCACCCTGACCTTCATCCTCCACCCCTGACCTTCATTCCCCCACCCTGACCTTCATTCCCCCACCCTGACCTTCATTCCCCTACCCCTGACCTTCATTCCCCCACCCCTGACCTTCATTTCCCCACCCCTGACCTTCATTCCCCCACCCTGACCTTCATTCCCCTACCCCTGACCTTCATTCCCCCACCCTGACCTTCATCCCCCACCCCTGACCTTCATTCCCCTACCCCTGACCTTCATCCCCCACCCTGACCTTCATTCCCCCACCCTGACCTTCATTCCCCCACCCTGACCTTCATTCCCCCCCCTTATTACATTTTATCGCTCTAACCTTATTCCCTTGATCTTGTACATCTGACCTTATCAAATGAGAAAGGTTAGAAGGATAAGGTCATGTGGATCTTGTACATTTGACTTTATCCCTCTGATTTTGTCTCCTGATATTATCCCTGACCTTATCCCCCTGGTCTTCTCAGCCTGACCTTACCCCCCCCTGGTCCTCTCAACCTGACCTTAACCCCCCTGGTCCTCTCAACCTGACCTTACCCCCTGGTCCTCTCAACCTGACCTTACCCCCTGGTCCTCTCAACCTGACCTTACCCCCCCCCCCTCCTGGTCCTCTCAACCTGACCTTACCCCCCCCTGGTCCTCTCAACCTGACCTTACGCCCCCCCCCCCCCCTGGTCCTTACCCAGAAGACCCCACTTTCAAACTCATAAATGTTTCCAACTGCTGAACAAGTATTGGTTTCCCTGAGTCGCCCTTACTCTCTCCCTCCCCTTCACCCTTACTCTCCCTTTCTCTCCCTTACTCTCACCTAGAATTATATGGTTGTAGGGGTAGAGGGGGGGGTTGTAGCCCCTGGGATTGTGGGACAAGGGGGGGGGGTTATGTGAACCTAGGATGGGGGGAGAGTCTGGTATGGGAGTAGGGAGGGTACTTAGTTCAGCTTAGTAATATATATGTATATATAAATATATTTCAAGAGTTCTTACATTCCTGCACAGCCACTAGCAATCATAGTTTTCCGGGCAGGTCCTTACTCCTAATATTCCCTGGAAGACGACCTGCCTAATCGTTTAACCACCAGGTACCCATTTTACTGCTGGGTGAACAGAGGCCACAGTTAAAGATTGGCGCCCAGTAAATCCTCCCCCGGCCAGGATACGAACCCAGGCCAAAGCGCTCGTGAATCGCCAGGAGAGTGTCTTACCACTATGCCACGGGGACTGCTAACTGCTCTTTCGTTCCGCTTCTCAGCTGTCAATCAACTGGTGTACAGGTTCCTGAGCCTACTGGGCTCTATCATATCTACATTTGAAACTGTGTATGGAGTCAGCCTCCACCACATCACAGCCGAGGCAATTTCATTTGTTAACTAATCCAACGTGTGTGAGTGAGTGAGTGAGTGAGTGTGTGAGAGTGTGTGTGAGAGTGTGTGAGTGTGTGAGTGTGTGAGTGTGTGAGTGTGTGAGAGTGTGAGAGAGTGTGTGTGTGTGTGAGAGTGTGTGAGAGTGTGTGAGAGTGTGTGAGAGTGTGTGTGTGTGTGTGTGTGTGTGTGTGTGTGTGTGTGTGTGTGTGTGTGTGTGTGTGTGTGTGTGTGTGTGTGTGTGTAATTACACTGACTATTTTCCATCACATACCTTCACCATATGGCCGTCCAAAAAAAAAAAAATCCAAAAGCCAAAATAAAACACATATATTCACAAATAAAAATCGCCTCTGCTCTTAAAAGTTGAGACTCAACAGTACCTTCGAGAGCAACAACAGCCGAGCTGACCATTTAAATGTTGCAGCTGCAAATTAGAAACAAACATTAAGGTCAGAGCAACAAACATTAAGGTCAGAGCAACAAACATTAAGGTCAGAGCAACAAACATTAAGGTCAGAGCAACAAACATTAAGGTCAGAGCAACAAACATTAAGGTCAGAGCAACAAACAATTTTACCAAACACGATCGTAATGGATGCTTTGTCGTGTTGGCATTTGGAGGGGGGGGGGGCGGTGGGGGGGGGGTGTCAAACCATGAATAAACAGACACAAACAACAGAGGAGATTGATCACGTGGGATTAATACCACACAAACAAAAACGCGCCGCGTGGGTGAGTTTGATCAAAAGTTTCGTCAAATTACAGGGCGCTGGGCGGGGAATTGATGGAATCCACAGTGAACAGTGTGGACGTGTTGGCCCCTAGTGGCCCCCTGGCGGCCCCTAGTGGTCCCCTGGCGGCCCCTAGTGGCCCCTAGTGGCCCCTGGCGGCCCCTAGTAGCCCCTAGTGGCCCCTGGCGGCCGTCCTCAACTCTGTGCGTAGACTGACCTGTATTTAGACTTATCCAGGTCCCCCTTCCCCTGGTCTGCAACCTTCAACAATGGCCCAATTCCCAGGTACCTATTTTTTTATTTATTTTTATTTTAAATTGGTAGGTGAACAGAGACATTAGGAGAAAAGAAAGGTGCCCAAGCGTTTCTGTGCAGACCTGAGATTGAACCTGGATTCCTGGAGTGAGAACTGAGAACGTAGACTAATGTGCTGAGTATCGCAGTTGGACACATTGCTTGGGGGGGGGGGGGTCTGTGATCAATCACCTGGGTGGGGGGGAGGGGTTAGTAAGGCCTCCACCAGTATGTTTCAGGCTTAAGGTAAAACTCTATACAGTACATACACCGAGACGAGGAATACAGTGTGTATAGTTTGTATTATAGTGTATTATTCCATGTATGTTGACGTCTGAGTTAACCCCCTTCCCCCCCTCCCCCTCTCTTCTAGTGGGGGATTAGAGCTCATTCGTATTGTTTGCTTCTAGCATACTACCTCCCCCCCCCTCCCTCACCCCCAGGAGTCTCCATAGTTGTTTCATATGTTTTCTATTTGACTGCGAATTGTTCCATTTGAGAAATTAGTTCCAGTGGCCTAAGGCTGTCCTCGTTTACAAGCAAAGTAAGCAAGTCGATTTGCTTGTAAACAAGTGTTAGTTAGCCAATTAAGTCAATTCTGCTGTAAAAAAATCAAGTCAGTTTAGTTCTATCAAACGAAATAAAAGTGACTTGCTATACACAAGTAAAAAAATAGAGTATTTGCCATCAAAATTTCCTTTACAACAATAACTTCCTTCACCGAAGTTTAGAAGCGTCGTTACTTGCGAAAAGTTAGCAAATGTCACTATCAAGACCCCTGGACATAGCAGTATGTAAGGTATTTATATGGTAGAGAGTGTCCATGTTTGACAATGTATCACTGATCACTGTTCTGGGACTTTTTTAATACAAAAAATATATATATTTATCTTCAGAACTAACACAACATACATTCTTGTAGCTGCTGTCATCTGGTGTTCCCTACCTGTTCCTACAGCAGCAGCTGCTCCTCCTCTTCTTCCTTTTCCTCCTCTTCTTCCTTTTCCTCCTCTTCCTCCACTTCATTCGTCTGCTATATTTTCTTCTGAGAAGCTGTGTGAATATTGGAGAAGTGATGTACAGTGGTGTCGAGTGAGGTGAAGACGGTAAATAGGTGATAAGTGGCTAGCAAAAGGAGATGAAATAACAAAGTAAAATTAAATTGGTCAGGAGGAGTGAGGTAATACGTGACCTGTAGGTCAAGGACCTGACCTGTAGGTCAAGGACCTGACCTGTAGGTCAAGGACCTGACCTGTAGGTCAAGGACCTGACCTGTAGGTGCAAATGGAGCAGCCCATCATCAAAACAAAGGCCTGTGAGGTTCAGAACGTACAAGTCAAATACTCACTATAGAAACTCTACTGAAGTCAGTATTTGAACTTAAACTCCACCTAACCATGTTCGAGACTATGGCTCGAGACGCGCTTCGTTCACCCTCAGCCTGTAAACACTCACTAAATCAACGCTCCAAAACACCTCACCCAGACCTAACTATACATAAACCCCACAATATATAATATTAATTTACATTTCAGAAGAAAATTATGTTTATTATACTGAAATAAAAAGTTTTGTTATACTGTAGGGAAGATTCATCCGTTCAGATGGCTGTTGAATTAGTCAGACATTGTCCAAACTTAGATGAACTAAGTCGGTATTTGACTTGTTGGTTGAGCTGGAGGATGGGTTGACCTTCAGCCGAGCGCTCTCTACCTTGCCCCTTAGTGGCCCCTGCCATCATTGGGCAGGGTGAGAGAGAGACCCTGCCATCATGGGGCAGGGTGAGAGAGAGACCCTGCCATCATGGGGCAGGGTGAGAGAGAGACCCTGCCATCATGGGGCAGGGTGAGAGAGAGACCCTGCCATCATGGGGCAGGGTGAGAGAGAGACCCTGCCATCATGGGGCAGGGTGAGAGAGAGACCCTGCCATCATGGGGCAGGGTGAGAGAGAGACCCTGCCATCATGGGGCAGGGTGAGAGAGAGACCCTGCCATCATGGGGCAGGGTGAGAGAGAGACCCTGCCATCATGGGGCAGGGTGAGAGAGAGACCCTGCCATCATGGGGCAGGGTGAGAGAGAGACCCTGCCATCATGGGGCAGGGTGAGAGAGAGACCCTGCCATCATGGGGCAGGGTGAGAGAGAGACCCTGCCATCATGGGGCAGGGTGAGAGAGAGACCCTGCCATCATGGGGCAGGGTGAGAGAGAGACCCTGCCATCATGGGGCAGGGTGAGAGAGAGACCCTGCCATCATGGGGCAGGGTGAGAGAGAGACCCTGCCATCATGGGGCAGGGTGAGAGAGAGACCCTGCCATCATGGGGCAGGGTGAGAGAGAGACCCTGCCATCATGGGGCAGGGTGAGAGAGAGACCCTGCCATCATGGGGCAGGGTGAGAGAGAGACCCTGCCATCATGGGGCAGGGTGTGAGACCCTGCCATCATGGGGCAGGGTGTGAGAGACCCTGCCATCATGAGGCAGGGTGAGAGAGACCCTGCCATCATGGGGCAGGGTGAGAGAGAGACCCTGCCATCATGGGGCAGGGTGTGAGAGACCCTGCCATCATGGGGCAGGGTGTGAGAGAGACCCTGCCATCATGGGGCAGGGTGTGAGAGAGACCCTGCCATCATGGGGCAGGGTGTGAGAGACCCTGCCATCATGGGGCAGGGTGTGAGAGACCCTGCCATCATGAGGCAGGGTGAGAGAGACCCTGCCATCATGGGGCAGGGTGAGAGAGAGACCCTGCCATCATGGGGCAGGGCGAGAGAGAGACCCTGCCATCATGGGGCAGGGTGAGAGAGAGACCCTGCCATCATGGGGCAGGGAGAGAGAGAGACCCTGCCATCATGGGGCAGGGTGAGAGAGAGACCCTGCCATCATGGGGCAGGGTGTGTGAGACCCTGCCATCATGGGGCAGGGTGAGAGAGAGACCCTGCCATCATGGGGCAGGGTGTGAGAGACCCTGCCATCATGGGGCAGGGTGAAAGAGACCCTGCCATCATGAGGCAGGGTGAGAGAGAGACCCTGCCATCATGGGGCAGGGCGAGAGAGAGACCCTGCCATCATGGGGCAGGGTGAGAGAGAGACCCTGCCATCATGGGGCAGGGTGACCTGGTGAGAGTTATAAGTTAATGGATAATACGTTCACGGATCGCCAACCTCATGCTTTCTAATTTTACATTTTATGAGTGAAATCATATGGCATTATCGAAGACAGGCAGCCTTATAGACTTATCAAGACGTCCGTCGCCTAACTACTTCCTTCATCACCCCAGATGAAGGGGTGATCAACACCTTAAGATCAACACCTTAACAGCCGCCTGGATCCTACGTATGTGTATGCAATTCGTAAATGAAATGTCTGCATTGAGAAATATTTCTAGTGTTTTTTTCCATCATCCTGCTGCACCTCCCTGATCTGAGGCGGATGTCCTGTGCTGATATGAGGCTGTGTTACACAGCTGTAGAGGCGGCGGGGGGCGTTGTGTAATGTTGCTCCTTGCTGCTCTCTGGTGTGCACACCTGCCCGGCGTCTCTGCGTGCGGAGTTATGTCCCTGTCGTGCTGGTGTGTGGAGGTGGTGCAGGTGTGTAGAGGTGGTGCAGGTGTGTGGAGGTGGTGCAGGTGTGTGGAGGTGGTGCAGGTGTGTGGAGGTGGTGCAGGTGTGTGGAGGTGGTGCAGGTGTGTGGAGGTGGTGCAGGTGTGTGGAGGTGGTGCAGGTGTGTGGAGGTGGTGCAGGTGTGTGGAGGTGGTGCAGGTGTGTAGAGGTGGTGCAGGTGTGTAGAGGTGGTGCAGGTGTGTTGAGGTGGTGCAGGTGTGTAGAGGTGGTGCAGGTGTGTAGAGGTGGTGCAGGTGTGTAGAGGTGGTGCAGGTGTGTGGAGGTGGTGCAGGTGTGTGGAGGTGGTGCAGGTGTGTGGAGGTGGTGCAGGTGTGTGGAGGTGGTGCAGGTGTGTGGAGGTGGTGCAGGTGTGTGGAGGTGGTGCAGGTGTGTGGAGGTGGTGCAGGTGTGTGGAGGTGGTGCAGGTGTGTGGAGGTGGTGCAGGTGTGTGGAGGTGGTGCAGGTGTGTGGAGGTGGTGCAGGTGTGTGGAGGTGGTGCAGGTGTGTGGAGGTGGTGCAGGTGTGTGGAGGTGGTGCAGGTGTGTGGAGGTGGTGCAGGTGTGTGGAGGTGGTGCAGGTGTGTGGAGGTGGTGCAGGTGTGTGGAGGTGGTGCAGGTGTGTGGAGGTGGTGCAGGTGTGTGGAGGTGGTGCAGGTGTGTGGAGGTGGTGCAGGTGTGTGGAGGTGGTGCAGGTGTGTGGAGGTGGTGCAGGTGTGTAGAGGTGGTGCAGGTGTGTAGAGGTGGTGCAGGTGTGTAGAGGTGGTGTCACTTGCACACACGTCGGTCAGTACGTTATGGAGTGGTTGAGGACACGTGAGTTAGTAAGGTCGCTGTGACGTGGTCCAGCCTCTCTGTGAGTGGTTGTGTAGACGATGGTAAACATGGTAGGGGGGGGTGTTACACCCCTTGTTGGGGTGTCCGGTGTAGGGGTGTGTGCGTGATGTGTGTAGGGGGGGGGCTGGTGTGTGTAGGGGGGGCTGGTGTTTGTAGGGGGGGCCTGGTGTGTGTAGGGGGGGGGGGCTGGTGTGTGTAGGGAGGGGGGCTGGTGTGTGTAGGGAGGGGGGCTGGTGTGTGTAGGGAGGGGGGGCTGGTGTGTGTAGGGGGGGCTGGTGTTTGTAGGGGGGGCTGGTGTGTGTAGGGGGGGGCTGGTGTGTGTAGGGGGGGGGGGGCTGGTGTGTGTAGGGAGGGGGCTGGTGTGTGTAGGGGGGGGCTGGAGTGTGTAGGGGGGGCTGGAGTGTGTAGGGGGGGGCTGGTGTGTGTGGGGGGGTTGGAGTGTGTAGGGGGGGGGCTGGTGTGTGTAGGGGGGGGGGGGCTGGTGTTTGTGGGGGGGGGCTGGTGTTTGTAGGGGGGGCTGGTGTTTGTAGGGGGGGGCTGGTGTGTGTAGGGGGGGGCTGGTGTGTGTAGGGGGGGGCTGGTGTGTGTAGGGGGGGGCTGGAGTGTGTAGGGGGGCTGATGTGTATAGGGGGGGGCTGGTGTGTGTAGGGGAGGTGGTGGTGTGTGTACTCACCTAGTTGTGGAGTGAGTACACACACACCATGGGTGGAGCTCTGGCTCTTTGGTCCCGCCTCTCAACCGCCAATCCACTGGCATACAGATTCCTGAGCCTACTGGGCTCTATCATATCTACATTTGAAGCTGTGTATGGAGTCAGCCTCCACCACATCACTTCCTAGTGCATTCCATTTACTAACTACTGACACTGAAAAAGTTCTCCAATGTCTCTGTGGCTCATTTGAGTACTCAGTTTCCACCTGTGTCCCCTTGTTCGTGTACAACCCGTGTTAAATAATCCATCCTTGTCCACCCTGTCAATTCCCCTGAGAATTTTGTATGCGGTGATCATGTCTCTCCGAGCTCTTCTGTTTTCCAGCCACGTGAGGTGCAGTTCACGTAGCCTTTCCTCCGGGGGTACAAGGACAAGGAGCTGTGGTACAAGGACGAGGAGCCGGGGTACGAGGACAAGGAGCCGGGGTACGAGGACAAGGAGCCGGAGTACGAGGACAAGGAGCTGGGGTACGTGGACAAGGAGCCGGGGTACGAGGACAAGGAGCCGGAGTACGAGGACAAGGAGCTGGGGTACGTGGACAAGGAGCCAGGGTACGAGGACAAGGAGCCGGAGTACGAGGACAAGGAGCTGGGGTACGTGGACGAGGAGCCGGGGTACGAGGACGAGGAGCCGGGGTACGAGGACAAGGAGCCGGGGTACGAGGACAAGGAGCCGGAGTACGAGGACAAGGAGCTGGGGTACGTGGACAAGGAGCCGGGGTACGAGGACAAGGAGCTGGGGTACGTGGACAAGGAGCCGGGGTACGAGGACAAGGAGCTGGGGTACGTGGACGAGGAGCCGGGGTACGAGGACAAGGAGCTGGGGTACGTGGACAAGGAGCCGGGGTACGTGGACAAGGAGCCGGGGTACGAGGACAAGGAGCTGGGGTACGTGGACAAGGAGCCGGGGTACGAGGACAAGGAGCTGGGGTACGTGGACAAGGAGCCGGGGTACGAGGACAAGGAGCCGGAGTACGAGGACAAGGAGCTGGGGTACGAGGACAAGTATGCTCCTGGGAGTATGGGTTCGAGTCACTTCTGGGGTGTGAGTTCAGTTATATATATATTATATATAATTATATATATATATATATATATATATATATATATATATATATATATATATATATATATATATATATATATATATATATATATGCAAACAAGCCTGAATGGTCCCCAGGACTATATACAACTGAAAACTCACACCCCAGAAGTGACTCGAACCCATACTGCCAGGAGCAACGCAACTGGTATGTACAGGGACGCCTTAATCCGCTTGACCATCACGACCGGACAAAAAGGAAGTGATAGCCGATTAAGGCGGATTAAGGCGTCCCTGTACATACCAGTTGCGTTGCTCCTGGGAGTATGGGTTCGAGTCACTTCTGGGGTGTGAGTTTTCAGTTGTATATAGTCCTGGGGACCATTCAGGCTTGTTTGCATTTGTGTTCCTCACGTGTGCCCCAAAGAATGAGGTGATTTGATAAAATGCTATGCCCAAGATTACCATCCGAGTGCCGGCGGGGAAGTGGTTCAAATAGCCTCGGCTATCACTTCCTTTTTGTCCGGTCGTGATGGTCAAGCGGATTAAGGCGTCCCTGTACATACCAGTTGCGTTGCTCCTGGCAGTATGGGTTCGAGTCACTTCTGGGGTGTGAGTTTTCAGTTGTATATAGTCCTGGGGACCATTCAGGCTTGTTTGCATATTATATATATATATATATATATATATATATATATATATATATATATATATATATATATATATATATATACACACACACACACACACACACACACACATCTCACACACATCTCACACACATCTCACACACACACACACACACACACACACACACACACACACACACACACACACACACACACACACACACACACACACACACACACACACACACTCACTCACTCAATGATGCAGTTCAAGTAAGCGCTGTATAGTCATACTGGCTTAGCGCTTAACTACTTTGCCTTCAGGTATGGAACCATCACCTGAAAATACAAATTTTTAAATAAAAATGGGCTGATGTTATGTCCCGGAGGTGAGAGGATCGAGCTACAAGAAAAAATAGAGAAAACTGGATCTCAAACACTTTTAAAAGACACACAAGGAAGATATGAACAACATAATCCATCGAGTACTTCAACATAATAATTTAACATAATCAAAACGTATAATATTCTAAGGCTAATTGATAAAACAGACACACAGTATATACAAGTTTAAAGCGCGGAATATTCAGACGAGAACTTAGATTGGTGACCGGAGAGACAGGTAAGTCGCCCCATGTCAGAACTTGTGCAGTAGCAATATAGGTGATCTAGAATCCGTCAAGGCTCTGGCACAGAAAAAGAACGGAGAGACGGTGTGAGGCTTGAGTGGCCGCTGAATATAATATTGGTTATATCATATTGAACGTAACAGTCAGATCAAGGATTCTAAAAGGAATCTTCTCTATATTCATGTTCTTATTTACTTTTGAAGGAAATTGACAATTTAACACTCCAACATTAATTTCCACTATTTATAGCCGTTGTTCCCGTCAGTATTTTTAAAGACAGAATTGAAGTGGACAAATTAATGGAGAAAGAATATACAACCAAGAAGGAAGGTGTTAAATAGTGTGTGAGCTGGATGTTAATTGTTGGACGAGATTGTTTGATATGTAGTGCTTCGATAGAACCAGTGAAGAGCAGAGGTGCCATAGGCACAATCAGAGAACACTGTATAAACATCAGAGGTCCGCGGTTGTTCAACGTCCTCCCAGCAAGTATAAGAAATATTGCCGGAACAACCGTGGACATCTCCAAGAGGAAACTAGATTTATTCCTCCAAGGAGTGCCGGACCAACCGGGCTGTGGTGGGTATGTGGGCCTGCGGGCCGCTCCAAGCAACAGCCTGGTGGACCAAACTCTCACAAGTCAAGCCTGGCCTGGGGCCGGGCTTGGGGAGTAGAAGAACTCCCAGAACCCCATCAACCAGGTAATCAACCAGGTATCAACCTATGACTAATCTATTGTCGTTGTCTATGTCAATTATTTCGCTATTTTTGGTTAGGATATTTCTGGTAATGTGGTTGTGTGTAGAAATATATTCCTTGTTGTTTGGCCATCGTCAGGTGCCTTGAAAGAATTGTCATCGAGAGATATATTTCATAGACATATTTCGCTACGTGTTGAGTGTGTTCTTCACAAGCTAGTTGGCGCTCATTCGGGACTCTCCTCTCGCTTCGTGATCCCTAGTAGTTCTTGCATCAACAAATTTAACTCACGGAATGCAAGTTATTCACAGATGCTTTCCCCGCCCGTTCAGGACCGCTGGGGAGCTTGGAGTGTGCTTGTGTGGCCGTGGGCGCCGTGCTACTGGTCCTCCTGGTGTGTGCCTGCGTGTGTTGCCTGCGGGCGAGGCTGGGAGGTGACGGAGGTCCCGAGGCCCGCCCTGCCCTACCCTGCAGCAGCGGTCCGCCAGGTGTGTGTTGTGGAGTTGGTGGTGGTGTTATTGATAATAGTGGATATGAGTTGATATAATTCTTTGACACGACCTATATGGGCGGCCGTGCAGCCGGCCACTGTGACATCGCAATATCGTGATATCAATGAAAATTATTTTGAGGCATTGTAAAGACTTGGACCCGCATGTGGGTTCAAGACGCCGCGGGAGCCAAAGGGCGGGGTTCAAGTCACTCCAATGCCTCAAAATGAGTTTCACCGATAGTTACACAACAGTCACTAACAGGTACACAACAGTCACTAACAGGTACACAACAGTCACTAACAGATATACAACAGTCAATGTGACAGCTACACTAGAGGTCGATAACTGTA
>NW_025575210.1:0-31699 GCF_020424385.1 Procambarus clarkii | reverse complement strand
TCTACCTACAGGGAGTCGTCTCTACCTACAGGGAGTCGTCTCTACCTACAGGGAGTCGTCTCCACCTTCAGGGAGTCGTCTCTACCTACAGAGAGTCGTCTCTACCTACAGGGAGTCGTCTCTACCTACAGGGAGTCGTCTCTACCTACAGGGAGTCGTCTCCACCTTCAGGGAGTTGTCTCTACCTTCAGGGAGTCGTCTCTACCTACAGGGAGTCGTCTCCACCTTCAGGGAGTCGTCTCTACCTACAGGGAGTCGTCTCTACCTACAGGGAGTCGTCTCTACCTACAGGGAGTCGTCTCTACCTACAGGGAGTCGTCTCTACCTTCAGGGAGCCGACTCTACCTACAGGGAGTCGACTCTACCTTCAGGGAGTCGTCTCTACCTTCAGGGAGTCGACTCTACCTACAGGGAGTCGACTCTACCTTCAGGGAATCGTCTCTACCTTCAGGGAGTCGACTCCACCTTCAAGGAGTCGACTCTACCTTCAGGGAGTCGTCTCTACCTACAGGGAGTCGACTCTACCTACAGGGAGTCGACTCTACCTACAGGGAGTCGACTCTACCTACAGGGAGTAATCTCTACACAAATGTTAGAAGCCAAGGCTGAGTGCGTCGGGGCCAGTTGTGGTTGGTTAGATGTTGGTTCGCAAAGGAGGAGCATGATAATGGCTGAATGTGACTGAGGCGGATGGTGTGACAGAGCTTGGTTGAGCCATAGAGTGGGCTAGAGTGTGGCTGAGGAAGGTGAAGGCTGAGTCTGGTTGGGCTAGAGTGTGGCTGAGGTAGTTGGTGACTGATTATTGCTGGGCTAGAGTGTTGCTGAGGTAGGTGGAGGCTGAGTACGGTAGGACTAGAGTGTGTGGCTGAGGTAGGTGGAGGCTAAATATTGCTGGGCTAGAAGATGACTGAGGTAGGTGGAGGCTGAGTATGGTTGGGCTAGAGTGTGGCTGAGGTAGGTGGCGGCTGAGTATTGCTGGGCAAGAGTGTGGCTGAGGAAGGTGGAGGCTGAGTATTAATGGGCTAGAGTGTTGCTGAGGTAGGTGGAGGCTGAGTATGGCTGGGCTACAGTGTGGCTGAGGTAGGAGTGGCTGAGTATGGCTGGGCTACAGTGTGGCTGAGGTAGGTGGAGGCTGAGTATTGCTGGGCTACAGTGTGGCTGAGGTAGGTGGAGGCTGAGTATTGATGGGCTAGAGTATTGCTGAGGAAGGTGGTGACAGAGTATTGTTGGGCTACAGTGTGGCTGAGGTAGGTGGTGGCTGAGTATTGCTGGGCTAGGGTGTGGCTGAGGTAGGTGGTGACTGAGGTAGGTGGTGGCTGAGTCTGGTTGGGCTAGGGAGTGGCTGAGGTAGGTGGTGACTGAGTATGGCAGGGCTAGGGTGTGACTGAGGTAGGTGTTGGCTGAGTATTGCTGGGGCTAGAGTGTGGCTGAGGTAGGTGGTGTCTGAGTATGGCTGGGCTAGAGTTTGGCTGAGGTAGGTGTTTGGCTAATTCTGGCAGGGCTAGAGTGTGGCTGAGGAAGGTGGTGGCTGAGTATTGCTGGGCTAGAGTGTGGCTGAGGTAAGTGTTGGCTGAGTATTGTTGGGGCTAGAGTGTGGCTGAGGTAGGTCGTGTCTGAGTATGGCTGGGCTAGAGTGTGGCTGAGATAGGTGTTTGGCTAATTCTGGCTGGGCTAGAGTGTGGCTGAGATAGGTGGTGGCTGAGTATGGCTGGGCTAGGGTGTGGCTGAGGTAGGTGGAGGCTGAGTATGGTTGGGCTAGAGTGTGGCTGAGGTAGGTGGCGGCAGAGTATTGCTGGGCAAGAGTGTGGCTGAGGAAGGTGGAGGCTGAGTATTAATGGGCTAGAGTGTTGCTGAGGTAGGTGGAGGCTGAGTATGGCTGGGCTACAGTGTGGCTGAGGTAGGTGGAGGCTGAGTATGGCTGGGCTAGAGTGTGGCTGCGGTAGGTGGAGGCTGAGTATGGCTGGGCTAGAGTGTGTCTGAGGTAGGTGGTGGCTGAGTATGGCTGGGCTAGAGTGTGGCTAAGGCAGGTGGGGCTGAATATGGGCTGGCTAGTATGTAGCTGAGGTAGATGGAGGCTGAGTATGGCTGGGCTAGGGTGTGGCTGAGGAAGGTGTAGGCTGAGTATGGCTGGGCTAGAGTGTGACTGAGGTAGGTGGTGGCTGAGTATATGTGGGCTAGGGTGTGGCTGAAGTACGTGGTGGCTGAGTATGGCTGGGCTAGAGTTTGGCTGAGGTAGGTGTTTGGCGAAGTCTGGATGGGCTAGAGTGTGGCTGAGGTAGGTGGTGGCTGAGAATGGCTGGGCTAGGGTGTGGCTGAGGTAGGTGGTGGCTGATTATAGCTGGGCTAGAGTGTGGCTGAGGTAGGTGGTGACTGAGTTTGGCTGGGCTAGGGTGTGGCTGAGGTAGGTGGGGCTGAGTATGGCTGGGCTAGGATGTGACTGTGGAAGGCGGTGGCTGAGAATGGCTGAACTACAGTGTGGCTGAGGTATGTGGTGGCTGAGTATGGCTGGGCAAGGGTGTTGCTGAGGAAGGTGTTGACTGAGTATGGCTGGGCTAGGGTGTTACTGAGGTAGGTGTAGGCTGAGTATGGCTGGGCTAGAGTGTGGCTGAGGTAGGTGGTGGCTGAGTATTGCTGGGCTAGGGTGTGGCTGAGGTACGTGGTGGCTGAGTATGGTTGGGCTAGAGTGTGGCTGAGGTAGGTAGTGACTGAGTATGGCTGGGCTAGGGTGTGGCTGAGGTAGGTGGTGTCTGAGAAAGGCTGGGCTACAATGTGGCTGAGGTTTGTGGTGGCTGAGGTACGTGGTAGCTGAGTATGGTTGGACTAGAGTGTGGCTGTGGTAGGTAGTGGCTGTGTATGGCTGGGCTAGGGTGTGGCTGAGGTAGGTGGTGGCTGAGAATGGCTGGGCTACAGTGTGGCTGAGGTATGTGGTGTCTGAGTATGACTGGACTAGGGTGTTGCTGAGGTAGGTGTTGGCTGAGTATGGCTGGGCTAGGGTGTTACTAAGGTAGGTGGTGGCTGAGTATGGCTGGGCTAGAGTGTTGCTGAGGTAGGTGGTGGCTGAGTATGACTGGGCTAGGGTGTTGCTGAGGTAGGTGTAGGCTGAGTATGGCTGGGCTAGTGTGTGGCTGAGGTAGGTGGACGTTGAGTATGGCTTGGCTAAGGTGTTGCTGAGGTAGGTGGTTGATTATGGTTGGGCTAGGGTGTGGCTGAGATAGGTATTGGCTGAGCTAGGGTGCTGCTGATGTAGGTGGAGGTTGAGTCTGGCTGGGCTAGAATGCAGCTGAGGTTTGTAATGGCTGAGTATGGCAATGCTAGGATGTGACTGAGGTAGGTGGTGGCTGAGTATGTTTGGGCTAGTGTGTGGCTGAGGAACGGGGGGCTGAGTATGGCTGGGCTAGGGTGTCGCTGAGGTAGGTGGTGGCTGAGTATAGCTGGGCTAGGGTGTGGCTGAGGTAGGTGGAGGTTGAGTATGGCTGGGCTAGTGTGTGGCTGAGGTAGGTGGTGGCTGAGTATGGCTGGGTTAGTGTTTGGCTGAGGTGGGTGGGGCTGAGTATGGATGGGCTAGTGTGTGGTTGAGGTCGGTGGTGGCTGAGTATTACTTTGCTAGTGTGTGGCTGAGGTGGGTGGTGGCTGAGTATTGCTTGGCTAGGGTGTGGCCGAGGTAGGTGTAGGCTGAGTATGGCTAGGCTAGAGTTTGGCAGAGGTAGGTGTAGGCTGAGTATGGCTGGGCTAGAGTGTGGCTGAGGTAGGTGGTGGCTGTGTATGGCTGGGCTAGGGTGTGGCTGAGGTACGCGGTGGCTGAGTATGGCTGTGCTAGAGTTTGGCTGAGGTAGGTGTTTGGCTAAGTCTGGATGGGCTAGAGTGTGGCTGAGGTAGGTGGTGGCTGAGAACGGCTGGGCTAGAGTGTGGCTGAGGTAGGTGGTGGCTGATTATGGCTGGGCTGGAGTGTGGCTGAGGTAGGTGGTGGCTGAGTTTGGCTGGGCTAGGGTGTGGCTGAGGTAGGTGGGGCTGAGTATGGCTGGGCTAGGATGTGACTGTGGTAGGCGGTGGCTGAGAATTGCTGGGCTACAATATGGCTGAGGTATGTGGTTGCTGAGGTACGTGGTGGCTGAGTATGGTTGGGCTAGAGTGTGGCTGAGGTAGGTAGTGACTGAGTATGGCTGGGCTAGGGTGTGGCTGAGGTAGGTGGTGTCTGAGAATAGCTGGGCTACAATGTGGCTGAGGTATGTGGTGACTGAGTATGGTTGGACTAGAGTGTGTCTGTGGTAGGTAGTAGCTGAGTATGGCTGGGCTAGGGTGTGGCTGAGGTAGGTGGTGGCTGAGAATGGCTGGGCTACAGTGTCGCTGAGGCATGTGGTGGCTGAGTATGACTGGGCTAGGGTGTTGCTGAGGTAGGTGTAGGTTAAGTATCGCTAGGCTAGTGTGTGGCTGAGGTAGGTGGACGCTGAGTATGGGTGGGCTAAGGTGTTGCTGAGGTAGGTGGTTGATTATGGCTGGGCTAGGGTGTGGCTGAGATAGGTATTGGCTGAGTATGGCTGAGCTAGGGTGCTGCTGATGTCGGTTGAGGTTGAGTCTGGCTGGGCTAGAATGTAGCTGAGGTTTGTAATGGCTGAGTATGGCAATGCTAGGATGTGATTGAGGTAGGTGGTGGCTGAGTATGTTTGGGCTAGTGTGTGGCTGACGAACGGGGGGCTGAGTATGGCTGGGCTAGGGTGTGGCTGAGGTAGGTGTAGGCTGAGTATGGCTGGGCTAGAGTGTGGCTGAGGTAGGTGGTGGCTGTGTATGGCTGGGCTAGGGTGTGGCTGAGGTACGTGGTGGCTGAGTATGGCTGGGCTAGAGTTTGGCTGAGGTAGGTGTTTGGCTAAGTCTGGATGGGCTAGAGTGTGGCTGAGGTAGGTGGTGGCTGAGAACGGCTGGGCTAGGGTGTGGCTGAGGTAGGTGGTGGCTGATTATGGCTGGGCTGGAGTGTGGCTGAGGTAGGTGGTGGCTGAGTTTGGCTGGGCTAGGGTGTGGCTGAGGTAGGTGGGGGTGAGTATGGCTGGGCTAGGATGTGACTGTGGTAGGCGGTGGCTGAGAATTGCTGGGCTACAATATGGCTGAGGTATGTGGTTGCTGAGGTACGTGGTGGCTGAGTATGGTTGGGCTAGAGTGTGGCTGAGGTAGGTAGAGACTGAGTATGGCTGGGCTAGGGTGTGGCTGAGGTAGGTGGTGTCTGAGAATGGCTGGGCTACAATGTGGCTGAGGTATGTGGTGGCTGAGGTACGTGGTGACTGAGTATGGTTGGACTGGAGTGAGTCTGTGGTAGGTAGTAGCTGAGTATGGCTGGGCTAGGGTGTGGCTGAGGTAGGTGGTGGTTGAGAATGGCTGGGCTACAGTGTCGCTGAGGTATGTGGTGGCTGAGTATGACTGGATTAGGGCGTTGCTGAGGTAGGTGTTGGCTGAGTATGGCTGGGCTAAGGTGTTACTGAGGTAGGTGGTGGCTGAGTATAACTGGGCTAGAGTGTTGCTGAGGTAGGTGGTGGCTGAGTATGACTGGGCTAGGGTGTTGCTGAGGTAGGTGTAGGTTGAGTATGGCTGGGCTAGTGTGTGGCTGAGGTAGGTGGACGCTGAGTATGGGTGGGCTAAGGTGTTGCTGAGGTAGGTGGTTGATTATGGCTGGGCTAGGGTGTGGCGAGATAGGTATTGGCTGAGTATGGCTGTGCTAGGGTGCTGCTGATGTAGGTTGAGGTTGAGTCTGGCTGGGCTAGAATGTAGCTGAGGTTTGTAATGGCTGAGTATGGCAATGCTAGGATGTGATTGAGGTAGGTGGTGGCTGAGTATGTTTGGGCTAGTGTGTGGCTGACGAACGGGGGGCTGAGTATGGCTGGGCTAGGGTGTGGCTGAGGTAGGTGGTGGCTGAGTATAGCTGGGCTAGGGTGTGGCTGAGGTAGGTGGAGGTTGAGTATGACTGAGCTTGTGTGTGGCTGAGGTAGGTAGAGGCTGAGTATGGCTGGGCTAGTGTGTGGCTGAGGTAGGTGGTGGCTGAGTATGGCTGGGTTAGTGTTTGGCTGAGGTGGGTGGGGCTGAATATGGATGGGCTAGTGTGTAGCTGAGGTCGGTGGTGGCTGAGTATTACTTTGCTAGTGTGTGGCTAAGGTGGGTGGTGGCTGAGTATGGATTGGCTAGGGTGTGGCCGAGGTAGGGGTAGGCTGAGTATGGCTGAGCTAGAGTATGGCTGAGGTAGGTGGTGGCTGAGTATGGCTTGGCTAGGGTGTGGCTGAGGTAGGTGTAGGCTGAGTATGGCTGGGCTAGAGTGTGGCTGAGGTAGATGGTGGCTGAGTATGGCTTGGCTAGGGTGTGGCCGAGGTAGGTGTAGGCTGAGTATGGCTGGGCTAGAGTGTGGCTGAGGTAGGTGGTGGCTGTGTAGGTTCTGGGCTAGGGTGTGGCTGAGGTACGTGGTGGCTGAGTATGGCTGGGCTAGAGTTTGGCTGAGGTAGGTGTTTGGCTAAGTCTGGATGGGCTAGAGTGTGGCTGAGGTAGGTGGTGGCTGAGAACGGCTGGGCTAGGGTGTGGCTGAGGTAAGTGGTGGCTGATTATGGCTGGGCTGGAGTGTGGCTGAGGTAGGTGGTAGCTGAGTTTGTCTGGGCTAGGGTGTGGCTGAGGTAGGTGGGGCTGAGTATGGCTGGGCTAGGATGTGACTGTGGTAGGTGGTGGCTGAGAATGGCTGGGCTACAATGTGGCTGAGGTATGTGGTGGCTGAGGTACGTGGTGGCTGAGTATGGTTGAGCTAGAGTGTGGCTGAGGTAGGTAGTGGCTGAGTATGGCTGGGCTAGGGTGTGGCTGAGGTAGGTGGTGTCTGAGAATGGCTGGGCTACAATGTGGCTGAGGTATGTGGTGGCTGAGGTACGTGGTGACTGAGTATGGTTGGACTGGAGTGAGTCTGTGGTAGGTAGTAGCTGAGTATGGCTGGGCTAGGGTGTGGCTGAGGTAGGTGGTGGTTGAGAATGGCTGGGCTACAGTGTCGCTGAGGTATGTGGTGGCTGAGTATGACTGGATTAGGGCGTTGCTGAGGTAGGTGTTGGCTGAGTATGGCTGGGCTAAGGTGTTACTGAGGTAGGTGGTGGCTGAGTATAACTGGGCTAGAGTGTTGCTGAGGTAGGTGTTGGCTGAGTATGGCTGGGCTAGGGTGTTGCTGAGGTAGGTGTAGGTTGAGTATGGCTGGGCTAGTGTGTGGCTGAGGTAGGTGGACGCTGAGTATGGGTGGGCTAAGGTGTTGCTGAGGTAGGTGGTTGATTATGGCTGGGCTAGGGTGTGGTGAGAGAGGTATTGGCTGAGTATGGCTGAGCTTGGGTGCTGCTGATGTAGGTTGAGGTTGAGTCTGGCTGGGCTAGAATGTAGCTGAGGTTTGTAATGGCTGAGTATGGCAATGCTAGGATGTGATTGAGGTAGGTGGTGGCTGAGTATGTTTGGGCTAGTGTGTGGCTGACGAACGGGGGGCTGAGTATAGCTGGGCTAGGGTGTGGCTGAGGTAGGTGGTGGCTGAGTATAGCTGGGCTAGGGTGTGGCTGAGGTAGGTGGAGGTTGAGTATGACTGAGCTTGTGTGTGGCTGAGGTAGGTAGAGGCTGAGTATGGCTGGGCTAGTGTGTGGCTGAGGTACGTGGTGGCTGAGTATGGCTGGGTTAGTGTTTGGCTGAGGTGGGTGGGGCTGAATATGGATGGGCTAGTGTGTAGCTGAGGTCGGTGGTGGCTGAGTATTACTTTGCTAGTGTGTGGCTAAGGTGGGTGGTGGCTGAGTATGGATTGGCTAGGGTGTGGCCGAGGTAGGGGTAGGCTGAGTATGGCTGAGCTAGAGTGTGGCTGAGGTAGGTGGTGGCTGAGTATGGCTTGGCTAGGGTGTGGCTGAGGTAGGTGTAGGCTGAGTATGGCTGGGCTAGAGTGTGGCTGAGGTAGGTGGTGGCTGAGTATGGCTTGGCTAGGGTGTGGCCGAGGTAGGTGTAGGCTGAGTATGGCTGGGCTAGAGTGTGGCTGAGGTAGGTGGTGGCTGTGTATGGCTGGGCTAGGGTGTGGCTGAGGTACGTGGTGGCTGAGTATGGCTGGGCTAGAGTTTGGCTGAGGTAGGTGTTTGGCTAAGTCTGGATGGGCTAGAGTGTGGCTGAGGTAGGTGGTGGCTGAGAACGGCTGGGCTAGGGTGTGGCTGAGGTAAGTGGTGGCTGATTATGGCTGGGCTGGAGTGTGGCTGAGGTAGGTGGAGGCTGAGTTTGTCTGGGCTAGGGTGTGGCTGAGGTAGGTGGGGCTGAGTATGGCTGGGCTAGGATGTGACTGTGGTAGGTGGTGGCTGAGAATGGCTGGGCTACAATGTGGCTGAGGTATGTGGTGGCTGAGGTACGTGGTGGCTGAGTATGGTTGAGCTAGAGTGTGGCTGAGGTAGGTAGTGGCTGAGTATGGCTGGGTTAGGGTGTTGCTGAGGTAGGTGTTGACTGAGTATGGCTGGGCTAGGGTGTTACTGAGGTAGGTGGTGGCTGATGATGGCTGGGCTAGAGTGTTGCTGAGGTAGGTGGTGGCTGAGTATGACTGGGCTAGTGTGTTGCTGAGCTAGGTGTAGGCTGAGTATGGCTGGGCTAGTGTGTGGCTGAGGTAGGTGGACGCTGAGTATGGCTGGGCTAAGGTGTTGCTGAGGTAGGTGGTTGATTATGGCTGGGCTAGGGTGTGGCTGAGATAGGTATTGGCTGAGTATGGCAATGCTAGGATGTGACTGAGGTAGGTGGTGGCTGAGTATGTTTGGGCTAGTGTGTGGCTGACGAACGGGGGGCTGAGTATGGCTGAGCTAGGGTGTGGCTGAGGTAGGTGGTGGCTGAGTTTAGCTGGGCTAGGGTGTGGCTGAGGTAGGTGGAGGTTGAGTATGACTGGGCTTGTGTGTAGCTGAGGTAGGTTGAGGCTGAGTATGGCTGGGCTAGTGTGTGGCTGAGGTAGGTGGTGGCTGAGTATGGCTGGGCTAGTGTTTGGCTGAGGTGGGTGGGGCTGAGTATGGATGGGCTACTGTGTGGCTGAGGTCGGTGGTGGCTGAGTATGGCTGGGCTAGTGTTTGGCTGAGTTGGGTGGGGCTGAGTATGGATGGGCTAGTGTGTGGCTGAGGTGGGTGGGGCTGAGTGTGGCTGGGCTAGTGTGAGGCTGAGGTAGGTGGTGGCTGAGTATGGCTGGGCTAGTGTTTGCCTGAGGTGGGTGGGGCTGAGTATGGATGGGCTAGTGTGGGGCTGAGGTAGGTGGTGGCTGAGTATGGCTGGGCTAGTGTGTGGCTGAGGTAGGTGGTGGCTGAGTATGGCTGGGCTAGTGTGTGGCTGAAGTAGGTGGTAGCTGAGTATGGATGGGCTAGTGTGTGGCTGAGGTAGGTGGTGGCTGAGTATGGCTGGGCTAGTGTGTGGCTGAGGTAGGTGGTGGCTGAGTATGGCTGGGCTAGTGTTTGGCTGAGGTGGGTGGGGCTGAGTATGGATGGGCTAGTGTGTGGCTGAGGTAGGTGGTGGCTGAGTATGGCTGGGCTAGTGTGTGGCTGAGGTAGATGGTGGCTGAGTATGGCTGGGCTAGTGTGTGGCTGAAGTAGGTGGTAGCTGAGTATGGATGGGCTAGTGTGTGGCTGAGGTAGGTGGTGGCTGAGTATGGCTGGGCTAGTGTGTGGCTGAGGTAGGTGGTGGCTGAGTATGGCTGGGCTAGTGTTTGGCTGAGGTGGGTGGGGCTGAGTATGGATGGGCTAGTGTGTGGCTGAGGTAGGTGGTGGCTGAGTATGGCTGGGCTAGTGTGTGGCTGAGGTAGGTGGTGGGTGAGTATGGCTCGGCTAGTGTGTGGCTGAGGTAGGTGGTGGCTGAGTATGGCTGGGCTAGTGTGCGGCTGAGGTCGGTGGTGGCTGAGTATGGATGGGCTAGTGTGTGGCTGAGGTAGGTGGTGGCTGAGTATGGATGAGCTAGTGTGTGGCTGAGGTAGGTGGTGGCTGAGTATGGCTGGGCTAGTGTTTGGCGGAGGTGGGTGGGGCTGAGTATGGATTGGCTAGTGTGTGGCTGAGGTAGGTGGTGGCTGAGTACGGCTGGGCTAGTGTGTGGCTGAGGTAGGTGGTGGCTGAGTATGGCTGGGCTAGTGTGTGGCTGAGGTAGGTGGTGGCTGAGTATGGCTGGGCTAGTGTGTGGCTGAAGTAGGTGGTAGCTGAGTATGGATGGGCTAGTGTGTGGCTGAGGTAGGTGGTGGCTGAGTATGGCTGGGCTAGTGTGTGGCTGAGGTAGGTTGGGGCTGAGTATGGCTGGGCTAGTGTGTGGCTGAGGTAGGTGGTGGCTGAGTATGGCTCGGCTAGTGTTTGGCTGAGGTGGGTGGGGCTGAGTATGGATGGGCTAGTGTGTGGCTGAGGTAGGTGGTGGCTGAGTATGGCTGGGCTAGTGTGTGGCTGAGGTAGGTGGTGGCTGAGTATGGCTGGGCTAGTGTTTGGCGGAGGTGGGTGGGGCTGAGTATGGATTGGCTAGTGTGTGGCTGAGGTAGGTGGTGGCTGAGTATGGCTGGGCTAGTGTGTGGCTGAGGTAGGTGGTGGCTGAGTATGGCTGGGCTAGTGTGTGGCTGAGGTAGGTGGTGGCTGAGTATGGCTGGGCTAGTGTGTGGCTGAAGTAGGTGGTAGCTGAGTATGGATGGGCTAGTGTGTGGCTGAGGTAGGTGGTGGCTGAGTATGGCTGGGCTAGTGTGTGGCTGAGGTAGGTTGGGGCTGAGTATGGCTGGGCTAGTGTGTGGCTGAGGTAGGTGGTGGCTGAGTATGGCTCGGCTAGTGTTTGGCTGAGGTGGGTGGGGCTGAGTATGGATGGGCTAGTGTGTGGCTGAGGTAGGTGGTGGCTGAGTATGGCTGGGCTAGTGTGTGGCTGAGGTAGGTGGTGGCTGAGTATGGCTCGGCTAGTGAGTGGCTGAGGTAGGTGGTGGCTGAGTATGGCTGGGCTAGTGTGCGGCTGAGGTCGGTGGTGGCTGAGTATGGATGGGCTAGTGTGTGGCTGAGGTAGGTGGTGGCTGAGTATGGATGGGCTAGTGTGTGGCTGAGGTAGGTGGTGGCTGTGTATGGCTGGGCTAGTGTTTGGCTGAGGTGGGTGGGGCTGAGTATGGATGGGCTAGTGTGTGGCTGAGGTAGGTGGTGGCTGAGTATGGCTGGGCTAGTGTGTGGCTGAGGTAGGTGGTGGATGAGTATGGCTGGGCTAGTGTGTGGCTGAGGTAGGTGTTGGCTGAGTATGGCTGGGCTAGTGTTTGGCTGAGGTGGGTGGGGCTGAGTATGGCTGGGCTAGTGTGTGGCTGAGGTAGGTGGTGGCTGAGTATGGCTGGGCTAGTGTGTGGCTGAGGTAGGTGGTGGCTGAGTATGGCTCGGCTAGTGTGGCTGAGGTAGGTGGTGGCTGAGTATGGCTGGGCTAGTGTGCGGCTGAGGTCGGTGGTGGCTGAGTATGGATGGGCTAGTGTGTGGCTGAGGTAGGTGGTGGCTGAGTATGGCTGGGCTAGTGTGTGGCTGAGGTAGGTGGTGGCTGAGTATGGCTGGGCTAGTGTTTGGCTGAGGTAGGTGGTGGCTGAGTATGGCTGGGCTAGTGTGCGGCTGAGGTCGGTGGTGGCTGAGTATGGATGGGCTAGTGTGTGGCTGAGGTAGGTGGTGGCTGAGTATGGCTGGGCTAGTGTGCGGCTGAGGTCGGTGGTGGCTGAGTATGGCTCGGCTAGTGTGTGGCTGAGGTGGGTGGGGCTGAGTATGGTCCCCGTTACGTGTTTGTGTTTAGATTAGCGGCCACGCCACTGTCTCCCTCACGGTAATTATTCCATCACCCGGGCCGTAATACCTGGGTGACTGGTAGGGGACCAACCCCACCATCACCCGGGCCGTAATACCTGGGTGACTGGTAGGGGACCAACCCCACCATCATCCGGGCCGTAATACCTGGGTGACTGGTAGGGGGACCAACCCCACCATCACCCGGGCCGTAATACCTGGGTGACTGGTAGGGGACCAACCCCACCATCACCCGGACCGTAATACCTGGGTGACTGGTAGGGGGACCACCACCACCATCACCCGGGCCGTAATACCTGGGTGACTGGTAGGGGGACCACCACCACCACCATCACCCGGGCCGTAATACCTGGGTGACTGGTAGGGGACCAACCCCACCATCACCCGGGCCGTAATACCTGGGTGACTGGTAGGGGGACCAACCCCACCATCACCCGGGCCGTAATACCTGGGTGACTGGTAGGGGACCAACCCTACCATCACCCAGGCCGTAATACCTGGGTGACTGGTAGGGGGACCACCACCACCATCACCCGGGCCGTAATACCTGGGTGACTGGTAGGGGGACCACCACCACCATCACCCGGGCCGTAATACCTGGGTGACTGGTAGGGGGACCACCACCACCATCACCCGGGCCGTAATACCTGGGTGACTGGTAGGGGGACCTCCACCACCATCACCCGGGCCGTAATACCTGGGTGACTGGTAGGGGACAAACCCCACCATCACCCGGGCCGTAATACCTGGGTGACTGGTAGGGGGACCACCACCACCATCACCCGGGCCGTAATACCTGGGTGACTGGTAGGGAGACCTCCACCACCATCACCCGGGCCGTAATACCTGGGTGACTGGTAGGGGACCAACCCCACCATCACCCGGGCCGTAATACCTGGGTGACTGGTAGGGGGACCACCACCACCATCACCCGGGCCGTAATACCTGGGTGACTGGTAGGGGGACCAACCCCACCATCACCCGGGCCGTAATACCTGGGTGACTGGTAGGGGGACCAACCCCACCATATTTCCTCATGTCTCTTACCTTTTAATTACCGTTGAGGGCGTCGTCTACACCTATGGTGGCGTTTTACCCTCACTCTCTACTTGTTTATACTCAAAGTCAATATTTTGTCGCATTAAATCCTGTATGTGTGTTTGTGTGTGTGTGTGTGTGTGTGTGTGTGTGTACTCACCTAGTTCTCACCTAGTTGTGTTTGCGGGGGTTGAGCTCTGGCTCTTTGGTCCCGCCTCTCAACCGTCAATCAACAGGTGTACAGATTCATGAGCCTATCGGGCTCTGTCATATCTACACTTGAAACTGTGTATGGAGTCAGCCTCCACCACATCACTTCCTAATGCATTCCATTTGTCAACCACTCTGACACTAAAAAAGTTCTTTCTAATATCTCTGTGGCTCATTTGGGCACTCAGTTTCCACCTGTGTCCCCTTGTGCGTGTTCCCCTTGTGTTAAATTGACTGTCTTTATCTACCCTATCAATCCCCTTCAGAATCTTGAATGTGGTGATCATGTCCCCCCTAACTCTTCTGTCTTCCAGCGAAGTGAGGTTTAATTCCCGTAGTCTCTCCTCGTAGCTCATACCTCTCAGCTCGGGTACTAGTCTGGTGGCAAACCTTTGAACCTTTTCCAGTTTAGTCTTATCCTTGACTAGATATGGACTCCATGCTGGGGCTGCATACTCCAGGATTGGCCTGACATATGTGGTATACAAAGTTCTGAATGATTCTTTACACAAGTTTCTGAATGCCGTTCGTATGTTGGCCAGCCTGGCATATGCCGCTGATGTTATCTGCTTGATATGTGCTGCAGGAGACAGGTCTGGCTGGTGGTGTGTGTGTGTGTGTGTGTGTGTGTGTACTCACCTAGTTGTGCTTGCGGGGGTAGAGCTGTGGCTCTTTGGTCCCGCCTCTCAGCCGTCAATCAACAGGTGAGCTTAGGTTTGAGCTGTGTGTGTGTGTGTGTGTGTGTGTGTGTGTGATTGCTCTGGTGTTTGTTTGTGAATGTGTGTGTGTGTCTGGGAGTACTCTAGTCTGTGTTTGTGAATGCGTGTGTGTGTGTATGTGAGTACTCTGGTGTGTGTGTTGTGAATGTGGGTGTGTCTGGGAGTACTCTGGTGTTTTTTTGTGTGTGTGGGTACTCTGGTGTGTGTTTATGAGTGTGTTTGTGTTTGTGAGTATTCTGGTGTGTGTTTGTGAGTATTCTGGTTTGTGTTTGAGAGTGTCTGTGAGTACTCTGGTGTGTGTTTGGTAATGTGTGTTTATCTGTGAGTACTCTGGCGTGTTTACAAACATTGAGCTCAAGCTCTAGAGGCCCGCCTTTTACCATTATTATTATTTCTTCTTTGCTAACTCACTACCCAATTTGATTTTTGATAATCTATTCGAATCATCTGGATGTTATGTAACCACTTGTCTCCACATTTTACAAACAGTTATCTGTCAACATTTTATACGGCACGAGATATCCTGTATTTCGTATGCATGTCTCCTTGTTAACTTATTTGACTCTAGCAGTATAAGAGATTAGTCGACGCATTAGTAGAACTGCCAATGCCAGCTATATTACCTGGAGCATACCTGGAGAGGGTTTCAGGAGTTCTACTCCACAAGCCCGACCCGAGGCCAGGCTCGACGTATGATAACTTTGTCCAACAGCCTGTTGCTTGGAGCGGCCCGAACACACGCATACCCACCACAGCCTGGTTGGTTTGCACTTCTTTCACTGTCCAAATGCATGTTGCATTCATCCACCTTCGTTCCGGCAATATTTATTATGCATCCTGGGAGGGTGTTGAACAGCTGTGTGTGGACCTTTGATGTTCAGACAGTGTTCCCTGATTGTTCCTAAACACCTCTACATCACTGGTTCTATTCTGTATTTCCTTCCTTACCTCTCGCTATAGCATGTTGTTATTCTACTATGAAAATTTGGAACCTGGGTCTCCAGTATCTTCCATGTGTATATTATTTGATACCTTTATCGTCTCCTTTCAAAGAGTATATGTTGAGAGCTTTGAGACGGTCCCAATAATTCAGATGTTTTATCGTTTTTATGCGTGCTGTATATGTTTCCTGTATTCCTTCTATTTCAGAGATCTCTCCTGCTCTGAAAGGGGAAGTGAGTACCGAGAAATACTCAAGACGGAACAGCACCAGTGATTAAAATAGAGTTAGCATTGCTGTGGGGTCTTTGGATTTGAACGTTCTCATAATCCATACTATCCTTTTCCTGACAGCCGCTTTATTTGCTCGGTTGTGTTCACTAAACGTCAGTGCGTCAGACATCATAATTCCCAGGTCCTTTACATGCTACTTTCCTTCTATGAGTAGGTCTGATTGTGTCCTTTACTCTGTGTTTATTATAAGTTCCTTGTTTCCACCATACCTCTGTACCTAGAACTTAGTTTAGTTTAGTTCATTTATTATGCACCCCATACCATCTTATGGGCGGTAGTGGAAAGGGTTACAGAGGCACATAATGGGCTCAGGGACTGAACCCCACAGTTCATTTAGCTAAGCAAGTTACAATCTTGATGAGCTAGTTACAAAATTCAATATAAGTCGTCACATCAACAATGGGTTCGAGATCGACCACAAGTACAATGTCTGAATTAAGCAACTGACATATGTGGAGAGCTAGTGTCACAATTTATATGTTTGTCCTGCACACGGCCCCCCCATCCAGTGGGCAGATTACAATCACTTAATTACTACCTACAGTTTGCAAACTGGGGATATTTGGCTAAAATTTCTGGCAGCAGATCATTTTGAATGAAATATTTACACATCGCTGGAACATTGGTTATAGAATTGTCTCTAAATTCACGTATCTTTTCGCACTCCATCACATCCTGACGGAGGGTGTGCGAATAATCACCATTAGTCTACCAACACCAACAGTCTCCGTGGTGTAGTGGTAAGACACTCGCCTGGCGTTCCGCGAGCGCTATGTCATGGGTTCGTATCCTGGCCGGGGAGGATTTACTGGGCGCAATTCCTTAACTGTAGCCTCTGTTTAGCGCAACAGTAAAATGTGTACTTGGATGAAAAAACGATTCTTCGCGGCAGGGGATCGTATTCCAGGGACTATAGGATTAAGGACTTGCCCGAAACGCTACGCGTACTAGTGGCTGTACAAGAATGTAACAACTCTTGTATATATCTCAAAAAAAAAAAAAAAAAAAAAAATTAAATATCATGTTATTTTTATTTGCCTAATCGAATACGTTATTTATATTTGCCTGTAGTTTTTGAGGGTCTTCTTCAGTGGCATCTTTCATGCTGATTTTTGTATCATATGCAAAGGATGACACGAAGCTGAGAATAGTGTTTTTGTCTATATCAGAGATAAGAGTGATAAATAGCAGTAGTTCAAGGTCTGTGTCCTAGGGTACAGAGCTTTTCACTGCACTTGGGCTTGATCTTACTTGATTAACACTCAATCAACATTCTGTTTGACAGATAGTTGACAATCCAACGCCCCACTTTACCAGTTATTCCTATTGAACTCGTTTATGCGCTATCATTCCAAGGTCACGTTTGTCGAATGCTTTTGCAAAATCTGTGTATAAAAAATTTGCAATTTGCTTTTCCTCTAAGGCTTCTTTGGCCTTAGAGGAAAAGCAGGCCACAGGTCATAGGCCTGTGGCCACAGAATATAGGCCACAGGCTTCTGTGGCCTATATTCTGTCATAGTGGTTGAGTAACCGTGACTGACAGGATCTTCCCGCTCTAAATCCTTGTTGTCCTGGGTTGTGAAGTTCATTATTTTTCATAAAACTGGAAATTTGATTCCTAATCACTCTTTCAAAAACTTATATTATGTGTGATGTCAGTGCCACTGGTCTATAATTTTTTCCCAAAGCATTACTAACCCTCTCCCCCTTGCGCAGAAGAGCTATATCTGCTGATTTAAGTGCAACTTGTATCTCCCCAATATTCAGCCTATTTTTCTATATTACACTGAGTGCTCGTGCTATTGGTACTTTACATGTACATAATTAAAAATGTAAACGTTCGTTTGTTCAAAATCGTTAATCTCCGAAAGTTTTTCACCGATTGCTTTGAAATTTTGACACAACGTTTCATTCGAATAGGCGCGTGTTTTTATATAGGTACTATATACATGTCTTCTCCTGAGACAGGAAAAAACAAGTTTTTTTTGAAAGACAGCGCCATCTGTTGGATGTAAGAGCAACACACGCTGTAATATCTGGAAGTTCTTTACCGATTAGTTTGAAATGTTGTCACAACATTCCATTTGAATTCGCGCGTGTTTTTGTATACCAACTGTATGGATGCCACACCTGTGATAAGTAAAAATATGTTTTTTATATAAACAGCGCCATCTGTTGCACATAATAGCAACACTCGGTATACTAAATATGTTATGATTCCATTTCAATATACCTGACTGCATTGATAAATTGAATTTTCACTGATTTCGGTTTATTTTCATTTAATTATTTTGTATGAACTTGCATTGGAATTGAGCTGTGTTGTTTACCATACCGTTCATTCCGTAAATATATGTATAGATGCCACACATGTAAGAGGTAAAAACTTTTTGTTAGGAAATATCGTTGCACGTACGAACAACACTCACAATACAAAATATGTTATCATGCCATTTCAATGTTTCTGATTTCAGTGATAAATTGAATTTTCATAGATTTCGATTAATTTTCCTTTTTATTTAATTATTTTGTGTGACATTGCATTGGAATTGAGCTGTGTTGTTTACCATACCGTTCATTTTGTGAGTATAGTTTATCATTTATTTATTAATTGTTTTTCATTTCGTTTTTTAACTGTTTTTCTTATATTTCTATGATGGGAACATCAGAACATTTCTTGTTCTCAATTTTCTAATGGGAACATCACATCATTTGAGAATGCATCGGCTGAGTGGGGAGGACGAAAGGCAGGAGTGAGGGATGATGGGGAAGACGAGGGGCACTAGTGAGGGATGATAGGGAGGACAAGGGGCAGGAGTGAGGGATGATGGGGAGGAAGAGGGGCAGGAGTGAGGGATGATGGGGAGGACGAGGGGCAGGAGTGAGGGATGATGGGGAGGACGAGGGGCAGGAGTGAGGGATGATGGGGAGGACGAGGGGCAGAAGTGAGGGATGATAGGGAGGACGAGGGGCAGGAGTGAGGGATGATGGGGAGGACAAGTGGCAGGAGTGAGGGATGATGGGGAGGACGAGGGGCAGGAGTGAGGGATGATGGGGAGGACGAGGGGCAGGAGTGAGGGGAGTGAGGGATGATGGGGAGGACGAGGGGCAGGAGTGAGGGATGATGGGGAGGACGAGGGGCAGGAGTGAGGGATGATGGGGAGGACGAGGGGCAGGAGTGAGGGATGATAGGGAGGACAAGGGGCAGGAGTGAGGGATGATGGGGAGGAAGAGGGGCAGGAGTGAGGGATGATGGGGAGGACGAGGGGCAGGAGTGAGGGATGATGGGGAGGACGAAAGGCAGGAGTGAGGGATGATGGGGAGGACGAGGGGCAGAAGTGAGGGATGATTGGGAGGACGAGGGGCAGGAGTGAGGGATGATGGGGAGGACAAGTGGCAGGAGTGAGGGATGATGGGGAGGACGAGGGGCAGGAGTGAGGGATGATGGGGAGGACGAGGGGCAGGAGTGAGGGGAGTGAGGGATGATGGGGAGGACGAGGGGCAGGAGTGAGGGATGATGGGGAGGACGAGGGGCAGGAGTGAGGGATGATGGGGAGGACGAGGGGCAGGAGTGAGGGGAGTGAGGGATGATGGGGAGGACGAGGGGCAGGAGTGAGGGATGATGGGGAGGACGAGGGGCAGGAGTGGGGGATGATGGGGAGGACGAGGGGCAGGAGTGAGGGATGATGGGGAGGACGAGGGGCAGGAGTGAGGGGAGTGAGGGATGATGGGGAGGACGAGGGGCGGGGATGAGGGATGATGGGGAGGACAAGGGGCAGGAGTGAGGAATGATGGGGAGGACGAGGGGCAGGAGTGAGGGATGATGGGGAGGACGAGGGGCAGGAGTGAGGGATGATGGGGAGGACGAGGGGCAGGAGTGAGGGATGATGGGGAGGACGAGGGGCAGGGATGAGGGATGATGGGGAGGACGAGGGGCAGGAGTGAGGGATGATGGGGAGGACAAGGGGCAGGAGTGAGGGATGATGGGGAGGACGAGGGGCAGGAGTGAGGAATGATGGGGAGGACGAGGGGCAGGAGTGAGGGATGATGGGGAGGACAAGGGGCAGGAGTGAGGAATGATGGGGAGGACGAGGGGCAGGGATGAGGGATGATGGGGAGGACGAGGGGCAGGAGTGAGGGATGATGGGGAGGACGAGGGGCAGGAGTGAGGGATGGTAGGGAGGACGAGGGGCAGGAGTGAGGGATGATGGGGAGGACGAGGGGCAGGAGTGAGGGATGATGGGGAGGACGAGGGGCAGGAGTGAGGGATGATGGGGGAGGACGAGGGGCAGGAGTGAGGGATGATGGGGAGGACGAGGGGCAGGAGTGAGGGATGATGGGGAGGACGAGGGGCAGGAGTGAGGGATGATGGGGAGGACAAGGGGCAGGAGTGAGGGATGATGGGGAGGACAAGGGGCAGGAATGAGGGATGATGGGGAGGACGAGGGAACAAGGGAGGGGGTAATGTTGGGGAGGACGAGGGATGAGGAAGTTGGGCATGATGGAGATGAAGGGACAGGTGAATGGAGAATGGTGGGGAGGACAAGAGGACAGGGGAGTGGGGAATGGTTGAGAGGACAATGGGACGGGGGAGTGAGGAATGGCTGGGACCACGAGGGGGAGGGGTGAATGATAGGGAGAACTGGGAGACAGGGGAAGGTTGCTGTTGCTCATTAACGCACATGCGGTGCAAAGCCACAACAACGTGTGGCCAGGTTCAGCAAGTCTATATAAATAAAAATGTAAATGTTCGTTTGGGCATAACCGCTAATCTTCGAAAGTTCTTCATTGATTGCTTTGAAATTTTCACACAACGCTCCATTCGCATCCGAGCAGGTTTTTATATACATAATATATAAATGTCAGGTCTGGGACAGAAAAAAATACATGCTTTTTTTGAAAAATTGTTTTTTTCATATGTTTTTCAGTTGAGAGAAATCATCGAAACCTCTTTATCGATTGCTTTGAAATTTTGACCCAACATTGCATTCAAATAAGCGCGTCTTTTTATATATCTACTATATAGATGCCACCCCTCTGACAGGAAAAAACATGCAATTTTGAAAAACAGCGCCATCAGTTGCACATAACAGCAACATGCAGACTATACTAAATATGTCATGAATTCCATTTCAATGTTTCCAATTGCATTGATATATTTTATTTTCATAGATTTTGATTTATTTAGTTTTTATTGAATTATTTTATGTGACATTTTGTTGGAATTGAGCTGTGTTGTTTACCATACCGTTCATATCGTAAGTATAAGTATAGATGCCACACCTGTGACAGGTAAAACTATGCTTTTCTTGAAAAACAGCGCCATCTGTTGCATGTAAGAGCAACACACATGCTATACTACCTATATTACGATTACATTTCAATGTTTTTAATTGCATTGTTAAATTGAATTTTCATTGATTTGGATTTAAATCCATTTTGATATAATTATTTTGAGTGAATTGCGTTGGAATTGAGTTATGCTGTTTAAAATACTGTTCATTTCGTAAGTATAGTTTATTTTATTTTTTTTCATATTATCATTTAATTTTTTAACTGTTTTTCTTATATTTCAGTGATGGGAACATCAGATCACTTGATGTTCCCAATTTTCTGATGGGAACATCAGACCATTTTGGAAGGCATCGGACAAGGGAATGGGGAATGGTGGGGAGGACGAGGGGACGGAAGTGAGGGATGGTGGGGAGGACGAGGGGACAAGGGAGGGGGGTAACGGTGGGGAAGGACGAGGGACGGGGGAGTTTGGGATGGTGGGGGAACGAGGGGATGAGGGAAAGAAGACTGGTGGGGAGGACAAAGGGACAGGGGGAGTGGGGCATGGTGGGAAGGACGAGTGGATGGTGGAGTGGGGAATGGTGGGGAGGACGAGGGGACTGTGGAGTGGGGAATGGTTAGGAGACCGAGGATACGGGTGAGGGGGAAATGGGGTGGAGGACTGGGGGACAGGGAAGATTGCTGTGGCTCAGCGACGCACATGCATGGCTGAGCCACAGCGACACTTGGTCGGGTACTACTAGCTTCTATATATATATTGAATTCCATGGGTCAGGACCATGTTCAGTGTGCTTTTAAAAAAAAAACTGTTTTCTTTCAAACTTTGATCAATATATTTTTCCGTTTAGACTAACGCCCCGATCCTATAATGCCCCAATTTTATATCACCCCCGGGATAATGCCCCAATTTTAAATAGTAGAAAATACTCCTAGCATTAAATGATCTTCTGTCTGTTAAATACATATTCTGATGCTATTGAAGCAATTGATTATATTTGATCTTAATATGGGTTCGAGCCATTTATCGGTCAAGCGCGTGAGCAGTTGTGTCGATGTAGTTATAAATGATCCCGTAGATTGGATATAACGCTATTAGGAGATGCTAAATTTGTGTACATATCTGGTAAATGGAAAGAGCTCTTTCCTGGGATATAAAGTTAATAAATCTTCTGATTATATCTGTTGTGTTTTAATAAAAATAAAATTAAGTTAAATGTCAAGTTTTGCAAAATAGTATAAAGTTTAATAGTTACAGACCGGATGTAGGTTATGATTCATGAAGCACTTATGTGTCTACTTACGAGATGTGTGCCTCGTAAGTTTGATCATGGTAGCTACCACATTCGCTTTAAAACACCTGAGGAGTTCGCAGCCGCTGCGAGGTTGACCATAAGAATGATATTCTTGGACGACCTCGTACCGCTTCGTAGCTCCTAAACTATTTAGTGAAAGCAGACTCCGTAGCCAGTGATCAAGGAGAGTGGAACACAACTCGTAACATAGATGTGTTCCAATCAAACAACTGAACGAGTGTTTGATTGTTGTGTCCTGGACTCTGACTGTTGAATTGGTCCAGGATGTATATAAGTTATATTCTTTATTTAGATATGTTTAGTGCAATGCGCATTATTTTGGTTGAGGAAATATACGCTATAGGACCTCCTAGCGATAGGTTTACCCTTGTGTATATACTAAAGGGTTTATATTATTAAATATGACCGAAAAAGTAAGATTAATAATTCTAACACGAATTTTCGCAATATTTCTTATGATTCTTTTCCCTGTTGATGGTAACTGAAAAATCAATTCTCCAAAATTCAGTTTTATTTCTAGTCTGACGTGACACTTGAACGCGTTTCGTAATAATTTATTACATTTTCAAAGACTTTTAGTTTACACACACAACTATAACCTGCAAACATTAAACAGAGTTCTTACTATGCTATGATTTAAACAGCTTTCATTTTATTTTATACCCGCATTTTGGGTGAGGTGATATGTTACAACAGTTTTGGATGAGGTGAACAAAACTTTCAACACAGGAGAGAACACAAAACAATGGGTATTAATTGGGTAAATTGAAGGTAGGAATGGAAGTAACTGCAGAGGGCATATTATCCCATATTTCTTGATGCTTCTATATTGGAGCGGAGTCTTGAAGTGGGTAGAATATAGTTGTGCATTAATTGGCTGTTGATTGCTGGTGTTGACTTCTTGATGTGTAGTGCCTCGCAGATGTCAAGCCGCCTGCTATCGCTGTATCTATTGCTAAGATTTCTCTGGTGATGGTCTGGTTGTGGGAAGAGATTATGTGTTCCTTAATGGAGCCCTGTTGCTTATGCATCGTTAATCGCCTGGAAAGAGATGTTGTTGTCTTGCCTATATACTGAGTTCTTTGAGACTTACAGTCCCCAAGTGGGCATTTGAAGGCATAGACGACTTAGGTCTCTTTTAAAACGTTCTGCTTTGTGTCTGGAGAGTTTCTCATGAGTAGGCTAGCCGTTTTTTTGCTTTTATAGTAAATCGTCAGTTGTATCTTCTGATTTTTGTCTGTAGGGAACGTTTCTATTAACAATATCTTTCAGGACCCTTTCCTCCGTTTTATGAGCTGTGGAAAAGACGTTCCTGTAAAATAGTCTAATAGGGGGTACAGGTGTTGTGTTAGTTGTCTCTTCAGTGGTTGCATGGCGTTCCACCTTCCTTCTTATGATGTCTTCAACGAAACCATTGGAGAAGCCGTTGTTGACTAGGACCTGCCTTACCCTACAGAGTTCTTCATCGACTTGCTTCCATCCTGAGCTGTGGCTGAGAGTACGGTCGACATAAGCGTTAACAACACTCCTCTTGTACCTTGTCTGGGCAGTCACTTCGCCACGTACAGACTGGCGAAGAGACTCAACGGCTTGCTGACTCCTTATGTCCCTTGCGCCTTCAGCCTGAAGTCTCCAAAGGAATTTGTTGACTTCTACATACTGCCGTTATGTGGATGACATATTCGTCATGGTAAAAGACTCGGACGATCTAATTGATCTAAAAAATATTATAATAATGTATGCAGTGAAAGGATTCGCCCAAAGAATGTGTTATGTTTACCATATTTCTCTGGGTTTGAGAATATTGTCAAGGCCTTGAAACTTTTTAATATAGATGTAATGTTTAGCTACGAAAACACTGTTGGTAAGCTATTAGTAAGTAACAGCCCTCGTAGTGATAATTGCGTCATTTATAAAATACCTTGTAAGGAATGTAATAAGTTCTATGTCGGGCAAACTTCTAAAGATTTAAAATGTAGAATATCGCAACATAAATACTCTGTAAGACATGGCCAATTATCTAATGCTTTGTTTGTGCATTTGTCAGAAAAAGCTCACCAAATTGATTGGGAGAGTGCGTCTTCAATAACAAATTGTAAAAGCACCTATAACAGAAACATAATTGAATCCGCTTTGATACAGATCACCAAAGAAAGTAATTTGAATATTAGCAGTGGTCTATATAACTTAGATCCATTTCTAATAGATCAGCTAAAGGGCGATTTAAGTAGAATCATTGGAAAACATTTGTCTCACTAATTTATTGTATATATTTACCTCTTTATGTTATAATTACCTATGCATTATGCTTGTATGTCTGCTGTATCAGATGGGCCATTGGGCTACATCGGATGGGCCAATTGGGTGCATCTGATGGGCCAATGGGCCTTCTGCGTTGTTCAAGTATTGTACCTCACCTTACTTCACCACTCTCTCCTGCCTATTTATACCCATCACTCGATCTGTAAAATGACCTTCTGAAGATGTATTTAATATACGAAAGTACTTAAGGAAATTTCCTGTTTCATTTTTCCTCCGTGGTCTGACATTGTCACATTCTTAATCACGTGTTTATTTTCGTGATATACACACATATATATATATATATATATATATATATATATATATATATATATATATATATATATATATATATATATATATATATATATATATATATATATATATATACTCGAACACTGGCCAACAAGGTGGCAGTTGCATGCTGTATCCACTACACTATACTTCAAAGCCATTAAGAGAGGTAGGAATTCTGGAGTATTTAACCAACCAGAACCCCAATCCTCTCCCAGGCAATGAGATAGTGTGGGACCTCGGATGCTCTTTCATCGGTTCCTGTTATATGGGAAAACTCAGTGCCAAATGCTTAATGCACAGACTACCCTATTCCAGTAGCTGAAGTTTATAACTTTTTAGACACTCAACCCACCAGGGGACTCGAACACTGGCCAACAAGGTGGCAGTTGCATGCTGTATCCACTACACTATACTGACACTATACTACTATACACTACACTATACTACTGACACTATACACTACACTATACTACTACACGATGAAAGAGCATCCGAGGTCCCACACTATCTCATTGCCTGGGAGAGGATTGGGGTTCTGGTTGGTTAAATACCCCAGAATTCCTACCTCTCTTAATGGCTTTGAAGTATAGTGTAGTGGATACAGCATGCAACTGCCACCTTGTTGGCCAGTGTTCGAGTCCCCTGGTGGGTTGAGTGTCTAAAAAGTTATAAACTTCAGCTACTGGAATAGGGTAGTCTGTGCATATATATATATATATATATATATATATATATATATATATATATATATATATATATATATATATATAATATATATATATATATATATATATATATATATATATATATATATATATATATATATATATATATATATATATATATATGAACAAGCCTGAATGGTCCCCAGGACAATATGCAACTGAAATTTCAAACCCCAGAAGTGACTCGAACCCATACTGCCAGGAGCACTCTGCTGGCATACAGGATCCCTTAACCACTCGACCAAAACGACCGGACAAAAGAGGATTAGTCAGACTAGAAATAAAAATGAATTTTGGAGAATTGATTTTTGAATTACCACCAACAGTGAAAAGAAATGTACGAAAGATCGAGAAAATTCGTGTTAGAATTATTAATCATACTTTTTCGGTCATATATAATATATATATATATATATATATATATATATATATATATATATATATATATATATATATATATATATATATATATATGTATATAAGAATTTCTGCTTGTATGTTTGCCCAAAGTAGGACTGCAGGCACTTGGGACGAATCTCAGCCAACTTTGCAAGATGACACATGAAGTCATTTAGGAATAGTGTATCAGGAGCATTCATAGGGTCTTAAGTTAGGGAATGGGAAGCATATTCATCATTAACCAAGGACTAGATTAAAAAATTCTGAAGTGGTTATTGAAGAGGATGAAGTTCATGTCCTTAAAACAGTCCAGCGAGACCAGTTAGTGGAGCAGGATGGGGTGAGCACACGAGTAATTGTTTAGCTTTTCTGAAGGTTCCATCCTCTAAGGATCATTACTGACCCGTGTCACTGTTCATTGTGTCACAGTGTCATCAGTGTCCTTACAAGAAAAATTCTTGAGATATTAATCTCTTTAGAAATTGCATAATTGTTCATTCATGTTTGGCTACTGTATAGACGATAATACGGTTTCAAGACAGGTCGTTATTCTGCTGATCTCCCTCCAATAAGTCACTTCAGTCACTGGATGAGTCCAAGGTCAGCCGGGACGTATACAGAACATTACATACAGCTCTGTTAACACACTGGGGTACATACACGTTAGATCAGGTATGACACTCTGAATTATTAGCAAAGCCTGAAGTATCAGGTATAACACTCTGGCAAACAACCAAAGCTTGAAGTATCAGGTATGACACAATGAATTACTAGCAAGCTTGAAGTTTCTGGAAAATATGTGATTCTCTGCTGGCATCCTATTTAACGAGCAAAATATTTTCGGTAAAATTAACCAAAAATCAAAATAATATTATTTATATTGTCAATGCAGTTAATAATGTAATGCAATCCAATTAATAATAATGTTGACATTAATCATAACCACATCAAACATAGTAGTTTACTTAATTGCTCATGGGAAAAAAAAAACAATTGTTAATAATATTCATGTCATAAATTTTACACTAACATTAATTAAACCCATTAAATAAATTCATATTTATTCATTTATTTTTTTCCTCAGGTTCCAGTAGGAAGGTTGTTGAGATGGAGGAGGCTCCTGCAGGCGGCACAGGTGGTGGCGGTGTTAGAGGCGGCGTCAGCGGCATTAGGCTCGGGCGAGGCATAGTTGGCGGGGATCGTGTGGTAGGGGTCGGCGGCGTTGTAGGGGCCATGAGCTCTGTAGACAATGGTTCCTTTAGCTCCTGCAACGGTGATCTGCTGACCACTACCTCCAGAGATTCTCTTCTTGGACCCCGCAGCAAACAGGTGAGTCAGAGGTCTGGTAATTTGGAAACTATTGTCGGTAAACTGGGTACGTCAGGAACTATAGCCGGGAAACTGGGTACATCAGGAACTATAGTCGGTAAACTGGGTACGTCAGGAACTATAGCCGATAAACTTGGTACATTAGGAACTATAGCCGGTAAACTGGGTACGTCAGCAGCTATAGCTGGTAAACTGGGTACGTCAGCAACTACACCCGGTAAACTGGGTACGTCAGCAACTATAGCCAATAAACTGGGTAGAGCAGGAACAATTGCCGGTAAACTGGGTAAGCCGGATACTAGAGTCGGTTAACTTGAGAGTTACATTATCCCCCACATAAAGGGAAGCAATCCTAGCATCACCAATTTAACAGAAATAGGCGTAGAATAGTGACTAACGCTGTAATAGTCTACAAAAGATACAATAGATATATTATCAAAAAAGTGTCACTCATGTTGAGAAGCAAATTTGTAATATATATATATATATGTATTATATATATATATATATATATATATATATATATATATATATATATATATATATATATATATATATATATATATATTGCACAACTATATTCTACCCACCTCAAGACTCCGCTCCAATATAGAAGCATCAAGAAATATGGACCAATAGGCTTTCTACAAACACTTCTATTCAATATCCATTGTTTCGTGTTCTGTCTTGTGTTGATACTTTTAATACCCTATTAATATCCTCTAATGCCACATCATCCTTCCCACCTTACTCAAATGTAATGCCACATCACCCTTCCCACCTCACTCAAATGTAGATATAAAATCAGGGAAACGCAAGTTCTAATCAGTTGTGTATTTGTGAAGTCTTTGAAAATGTAATAAGTTTTACGAAACGCGCCCGTGTCGCGTCAGACTAGAAATAAAAATGAATTTTGGAGAAGTGATTTTTGATTTACCTCCAACAGTGAAGCATAATATATATATATATATACATATGTTGTACCTATTAGCCAGAATGCAGTACTCGGCCTACTATACAAGGTCCGATTTGCTTTAAAAGCCAATTTTTCAAGAATTTATACATTTTTCAAATTTTGTTCTTATGAAATTATAAAACTATCCATTTCATTTTTAATGAGTTCATTTTGTTAAATTTGAGTTCAAACTAACGTAGATATAGGACCGAACCTAACCTACCCTACCTAACCTAACCTATCTTAACCTATCCTAAATTAATATAACTAAGACAATAAATTATGTTCTTAGCATAATATAATGATAATAATTCAAATAAACTAATTGGAAACCATTTATGGAAAATAAAGAAAATTATTCGGCCTATTAGGCAAATCGGGCCTTGCATAGTTGGCCGAGAAGTGCATTCTGGCTACTATGTACGACATACATACACACACACATATATATATATATATATATATATATATGATCGATGTTCCCTTAGGGAATCTTAATTTTAAGATGAATAGGAAAGCCAAGGATATACTGAACATCTTGTTTCAGATTCTTTACTTTAAAATGCATAACGCTTCGAATACTTCTCGTATTCATCATCAGATCTAAAAGAAAAAAAAACAGAAATCACAATCAAATAACGAATAAACAAAGAACTCATACTGAATATAATGGCCTATCAAAGAGATGAAAGGAAAAAAAATAAAACACAAAGTACTTAAGCTTACTTAAAGTGATCAGTACAAATATAACTTATTAACTATCACATAAATATAAGCTTAATCAAAAATTAATAAAATTGCAAGAGAAATTTTATAACTACTAAAACAAACCATACGATTAAAGTTACGCAAAGTGATCAACTAGGGTGATCCTTAACAGTTAACACATGGATACTAAACGCTATTACAATTATTAATATAATGATTTCACATCTACAAAAAATGTATATAAAATGCAAACAAAATAGACGACTACTATAAAGTACTAAGCAAAATTTTATAAAAACTCAAATATTAAACAAAACTATATACCAAAAAATGTATATTGCAATAATGTACACTGTCAAAACTTGAAATAAGTAAGAAAGGTCAAAGTCATGGTAAACTAAACAAAATTATAATGAAATTAAAATGCCAGTATGAACTATAAATAAAATTACAGGGCCTACTGTGCATTATACAGTGTACAATTGAACAGCTGAAAGGTTGCTATTTAACAGAGGCTGCTGCTCCCTTATATATAAGGATTCCATTACTCTCAAATCTGACTGGCCATTCATACAAGTGTCTAGAATTTTAAAATCAGATTCCAGCAGAGAATGATTAAACTCATAACAATGGTTTCTAATCTCCGAAAATGCTGGTTTAGATAATGGTAATCCTGTCCTAAACGATACTCCCCGGTGCTCAAGTATCCGAAACTTAAAGTTCCAAATGGAACTCTCAATATATACAGCATTACCGCTGGAACAATTATACATAAATACGACATTAGATCACAGAGGGGTAGGCACTTTATCTTTAAATTTAAAATAAGAGCCTATGGTATTTGTGTTGACAAAAATAAATCTAAAGTCTACTTGAGGATAACACTGCTGCAACAGTCTCCTCAAACGACTCCTAACAGAAAAACTAATAGTGCCATAAAATGGTAATTTAATATATTTAATATTCATTTCTACTGTAGTAATCCTACAGGATGGGTGAAATTTCTTATTTAAGAAATTCCTTATAAAGGTATAAACCATATGCAAGGGATAACCATTATTTGAAAAAAAATTCACAATAAAATTAATTTCTTGGTCAAAGTTATTATAAAGTTATTGCAAACATAAAACGAAGGCTCTATCCAGTAGAGTATTAATTGCATTTTTCTTAAAAATATCAGGAACATAGGAATTAAAATTTAAACCTAAACCAGTAAAAGTTGGTTTTCTAAAAACATTAGTGTTGAACCCATTAAGGATATTCACTTTGTCATCAAGAAACGACAATGAATTATCCACTTCACACTCTGCAGTGAAACGTATATTACTATGTTGTGTATTAAGAAACTCTCTAAATTTCTCAATATGACATTGGTTCTTAAATAACAAAAAAGTGTCATCTACATATCTCCTGTACAAGACTGGTTTAAAGTCCAAAGGACATTTATCAAGCCAATTCTTTTCATGAAAACTCAATGAAGCATTAGCAAGTGCAGGACCTAAGGGAGAACCCATTGCTACTCCATCAATTTGTTTATAATATTTATTATTAAACATAAAGACAGTCTTTAACCGCTAATTCTAACAACCATCTGAATATTTTACTACAAAATCCAGACACTAAGTTAGTGTCAGCAAATAACTGATTAACACAAATATCAATGGTTTCCAACAAAGGAATATTAGTAAAGAGTGATTCAACATCGAAACTCGCCATTATAGTTGGGAACTCAAAATTTAAAGAGGAAAGTTCCTATACAAAATCCTGAGAATTTCTCACAGTAAATTCATTGTGCGTTAATGGTTCTAATAATGGAGCCAGAAACTTAGCCAATTTGTAATTAAAAGTACCAATTGCTGATAAAATAGGACGAATCGGTATACCCGTTTTATGAACCTTAGGTAACCCATATAAGATGCCTGGCTTAGAGCCACTTGCAAGCAATTTTGTATAATAAAAAAAATGTCTTCCAGAGCTCTTAAAACTATTTAGTTTATCTTCACATTTCAAAATATACTAAATGGGGTCTATATCAACCAACTTGAATTGAGAGGGGTCTTCTAACAATCTTTCAACCTTATTCATATAATCTAACTTGTCCAAAACCACTACACCCTTCCCGTTATCTGCTCTAGTATTATAAATACTCCTATCCTTCTCTAAACCATTAATACAATCTAATTTCCTTATATCAAATTGAAGGAATGTAGATAAATATTTATCAAAGTCATTAAAGACTTCATGTGCTAAGGAAGAAACAGTAATGATGATATTGGTCCAACTATAATTTGTACCAGTCCTTAGGGTACAAGTTTTTAATGCATTACTTAACCGCTCAAAACCTAAAAAATTAATAAAAAATTTAGGTTTTTTACACGTCAACCCGAAGTCCAACCCCAAAGAGAGAAGTTCTTTCTCTATGGGAGACAATATATATATATATATATATATATATATATATATATATATATATATATATGCGAACAAGCCTGAATGGTCCCCAGGACAATATGCAACTGAAAACTCACACCCCAGAAGTGACTCGAACCCATACTCCCAGGAGCAACGCAACTGGTATGTACAAGACGCCTTAATCCACTTGACCATCACTACCGGACATAATGAGGTGATAGCCGAGGCTATTTGAACCACCCCACCGCCGGCACTCGGATAGTAATCTTGGGCATAGCATTTTACCAAATCACCTCATTCTTTGGGGCACACGTGAGGAACACAAATGCGAACAAGCCTGAATGGTCCCCAGGACAATATGCAACTGAAAACTCACACCCCAGAAGTGACTCGAACCCATACTCCCAGGAGCAACGCAACTGGTATGTACAAGACGCCTTAATCCACTTGACCATCACGACCGGACATAATGAGGTGATAGCCGAGGCTATTTGAACCACCCCACCGCCGGCACTCGGATAGTAATCTTGGGCATAGCATTTTACCAAATCACCTCATTCTTTGGGGCACACGTGAGGAACACAAATGCGAACAAGCCTGAATGGTCCCCAGGACAATATGCAACTGAAAACTCACACCCCAGAAGTGACTCGAACCATACTCCCAGGAGCAACGCAACTGGTATGTACAAGACGCCTTAATCCACTTGACCATCACGACCGGACATAATGAGGTGATAGCCGAGGCTATTTGAACCACCCCACCGCCGGCACTCGGATAGTAATCTTGGGCATAGCATTTTACCAAATCACCTCATTCTTTGGGGCACACGTGAGGAACACAAATGCGAACAAGCCTGAATGGTCCCCAGGACAATATGCAAGTCAAGTGGATTAAGGCGTCTTGTACATACCAGTTGCGTTGCTCCTGGGAGTATGGGTTCGAGTCACTTCTGGGGTGTGAGTTTTCAGTTGCATATTGTCCTGGGGACCATTCAGGCTTGTTC